>JAQIXU010002676.1:0-11233 GCA_034701245.1 Strigamia transsilvanica
TCAGGGGCAATTTCCCCTGATTCGTTATGGAATTTCCCGATTTTTGGCCGTATATCGAAAATATTAGGCCGCAAATCAAAATTTAGCCATAATGGCAAAAGGCTGTTAGAGCGAAATGCTGTATACAGAGGCGCCGTATAACGAGAGTTAGGTGTATTTTCTTCAGATTTTTTTAACATTAACTTTATGCTATTTCTTTTAAGTCCAGGCTTATTCGGTTCTTTTGTCATCGGGGGGGTGGCTTATTCTTAATGCCTCGGTCTATTTCAGTTTTTCTGCTGGTGAAATGTTACATTTGTATTGTTGATGCGTAGTAATAACAGTCGCGCCACTTTTTCAGCAGTAAGTTTTTTCTTCTTTTCTTTTTCTTGCTGGTGCGAATCCTCACAATTGGTGATGGGTAATGTATCACCGCAGTACGGTGCAGTCAGTCCCACCTCGTTAGAGCAAATTGCCAAAAGTTGCGGGAAAAAAGTTATTTCGATCCGATTTCCGCAACTAGTGATCATTCCCGTGTAATAAATTTTGTCTGCTGTAAAAGTAAAGTGCCGAAGCCGTTTTGCCGACTTTGGAATTTTTGTGTGGGCTGTTACGTTGACCCAACATTCCAGTGCATTTGAATTAAAATGCCCGAGCGGTAAGAGCACATTGGAATGTTTGGTCAGGGTTGGTAAAATGCCACCGACGAAGACGGGCCACTTAAAGTTTGGTCGTTTCCGGCTGCGATTCGCAAAGATGTGGTAATTGTCAAGTTTTCAGGTAAAAGTAACACTAATTTGGCCAATTTAGACGCGGATTGTGCAAAAATGTCGTTTTCTAATAGGTACATTACGTGCCATCTGTCGGTAGTTTATAAAAGCAGGGGGATAAAGAACGTGACGAAAAATGTTATCACGGTTGATTGTATTTTTCTAATTTCAATTTCTCAAAGTGAGCTTTTAAAATTTAAAAAAAAAATTTTCCGATTTTGAAAAAATCTAACAATTCCAAATCTTTTACCGATTAAATGGTCAAATGATACCAAAGCGCCATCTCGTGACGTTGGCAGCGTACATCAAAGTTCGAGTTAAATCGAAAATCGCATAAAAAAAATAATGATATTCTCAAAATAATGAAATGAATCACCTTTTTTTTAAAAAAAAAAAATCAAAAATGTTAATTTTGATTTTAAAACACACAAAAAATTAAAAATATAAAAATATTAGTCATAAACTACAACTTACTTACGTAGGATAAACACAGCAATCTTAAATTTCCAAATTTCTTTTCCCCCAACAGTCAAATTTCGTAAAAATCTTTCATTTTGGCGCCTCAAACAGCAAAAATCACTCTCTCACAAGGTAGCGCCATCTGTGAAGAACCATTAAAAGCAGAAATTAATCTCAACGGCCATAACTGCAAATACAAAATAATAAAAATAAACAAGTAATACCTTTTAGAAACCACCGAAAACAACCATCAAAACTTCCCTCGATCCTACAAAACGGAAATCGAAAATCAGAAATGCTCTAATTTCCATCCATTACACACCAAACGATAAAAAAATTGAATTTTTAACAACTCGTACCTGCGCTTTCCCGCGCTGCATCCGGGTTACAGCGAGGTCTTATCGAAACAAAGGGACAACGTGCAATTTTAAAAATCCATGTTATACAAGTTTTACTGAAACAAACCACGGAGAAATTCGATTATTACTTTAAATTTGAATTTTTCTCAGACAAAATATCGAGTAATAAAGCCAAATCGTCATGTCTTGTTCATCAAATCAAATGCAGCTAATGCTCAACCAAGCGCCACATTTCTGCATCACTGACTCGCGATGATTCCAGAGATGTCGTCTACAATAACCTCGATCGTTTGATTGGTCAATTTTGCTACTGGCGGCCATTTTGTTCATCCATTTGTTCATCTCGGACCTTGGAAGTTGGAATAGACCGATTTTAACTTATCACTCAGAATAAATAACTCTTAAAAACGTTATTTGATACTTTTGATCAGCACTCGGCTAAACTTGATTGATGATTCGTCTCATTTTTAAATTTAACTCATCGCAGACGAATTTTTTCTCACTGTGCGGATCAAGGTTGAGAGATAATAGGTTTGGGCGCCAACCCCAGCTGGGTCTTGATAGGCTGAAAAAGTATGATGTAACCCGCTGATTGTGACGTAACAAGTAATTAAAAAATATATCTATACGCGTTCAGTTGTATTTAGTTTGTTAAAGAAACAATGGAAGCGAACCCATTTTGAGCCCAATCGAACAGATAAATAAGTAATTAAATAAATAATTAAAACCATAAAGATTAATGAGATTAATGAGATTCGTTATGCGATTTGTCTCAACTTTGCAACTGTTTTAATAATTTACATACATCGGAGCAATGGTTTCCACCTATTGGAGATATTTGGCCCGAATTGGTGGCTTAACCCTAATGCCGCTCTTCACTCTCAACCTTTTATGCTGACGGCCACACACGGTTGCGATCCCTCAGATTTGAATTTGGTTGGTCTCTCCCCATCACGTGATCTGAACCTTCCCGCACACGCGATATATAACGCCAATATCGGTAATAAATTCGAGCTAGCCAGTTTGATTCTAATGTCGCACGATGAAGATGGCTTAGTGTTCATGTTTTGACGTATTCAGGTCAGTGCATCGAATCCGGTCCAGTCAAACAACTCGTTTCTACGCTATGCCGGCCATTGCTGCATCTTCTGACACCTCATTGGTGGTCAATGCTATCACGTGGGTTTCTAATATCGTTTCAAACGTCCAGGTATTTCCAAATATTTTTACGATTCAAGCAGGGCCGGATTAAGGGTTTGGAGGACACTTGCCGCCTTACCTCCTCTTTAATCTGGCCCTTTCTTGAAACTGTCGATTAATAAAAACTAAAAACAATTATAAACATTGCCTCACAAACATAAATTTTTATTTACAAATATTAGGAAATAGCAATAAAAGTGAAAGTACAAGTAATAACCAAGGTAAAGAAATATAGTCAACCTATAAATATTGCTATAAACTCAACACCCATTTGTAAGTCGAAGAAGTTGTGACTGGTAGCGTAATTAAAGGTATGCTACCGCTGTGCAGTCTAAACTAATCCATCAGAGTGCATAAAACTAATAAAACACGACCAACTATGAATCTAATTTACGGATTTCACACTCTGCATCAATATTTCACACTTTCCCCTAAACTTCTAGCTTGATGGCATTTTTTCCTTTCATTTCCACGCCAACTAAAATGTCATTCACCTCGCACAATAGCTGCGTTCTAAAGTGGTTTAGTAGCAACTAGATGCACGTTTAATCTCAAAATTGGCCATAAACCTTCATGAAGAACTGCAAAAACAAGAAGAGCGACTCAAATGGTTGCGATTAGAGGTGGGTATTTCCCGAGGAAATCACAATCTGGAGATTCGGGATTTGCCGAAATGATGAAAATTTGAATTCTCGAGATTCGGGATTTGCCGAAATGATGAAAATTTCAATTCTCGAGATTCGGGATTTGCCGAAATGATGAAAATTTCAATTCTCGAGATTCATAATTTCCCGAAATGATGAAAATTTCAATTCTCGAGATTCGAGATTTCCCGAAATGATGAAAATTTCAATTCTCGAGATTCCGGGTGGAAAATCTCGAAAATTTCTCGAGAATTCCCGTCGGGAAATTCCCGAAACCCAACTCTAGTTACGATATATCTTGTAGCTGAAAAATGTGTACGAGATTCCTAGAAACTTTAAGAGTCCACAGATTTCGATAGGGCTTCAATCACTTTAGCGAAAAGATCGTTTTAGCGGCACAAACTTCTACTAGCAAAAACGACAAAATCTCGCCCACATTGCTAATTTGCATGAGAAAAAGCATCTCCAGCCACTCACAAATCACAACCCAATTAACGCCCCAAATCCAAACCAAAAAAAAAACCCTTTCTATTATTTATAAATTCGAATCAATCTGAACCCGGATTTAGCTCGAGTAATGAGCCACTTTCGCATCTCCTAATTGCTTTAATTTAAATGAGTGTGACGTCAACGTTTCGAGGGAAAACACTATTTCCATTGATAGACACGTGTAATTATGAACACGCACAACCTTATCTTTGCACCCTGCACGAGTTGGTGCATTAACCCTTCTATCTCCATCACTGTCGAATGGAGGTGCCCACAGGCACGTGCCGTACCCGCGCCCCCTGTCGAGTATCACTCACAAACACGAAATTTCAAAACTTTGCCCACGAGCATCACTTTAATTACAATTATTCGCCATAATTCGCCATAGTGGCGAAACGCACGGCGATCGTGATCCGTCGTGGTGTGCTAGCCACCAAGCACTGGCTATCGATTTTGGCACACCCTTCCCTCGTTCGCTTTGGCACATGGTACGCCCTATGACAGCGCTGTGCTGTTCACTGCGCCACACTCGGCCTCGTTCCCCCGTGCGGGAAGAATGGAATCGGTGGATGCCGGCACTGCACGTTCAAATGAGTCGGGCTTCCTTTGTTCACGCCGTTTTTCCGTAACTAGGTTGCAATCCCGATGAGATCTGCCTTCCCCCGACGCCCCTACTCGCGAAATGGCGTCCGGCATCCGACAGGTAAGTCGCGAGACCGCCTCAATGAGATGCGGCATCATCTTTCTTTATCCTCATTGCTCGCAGCTTCTCTTTCGTGTGTGGGCTTCACTGCGCAGCGTTGCCCCGGTAACCGTATCCGAGTCGATTCGACCGATTAATTGATTGGTTTTTCGCGTCGTAAAAATAATTATCGTGTGTAAAAATTTTGGAAAGTGGTTGAATTATTCACGCGAATCGTGACTGCGTTCGGGGAATCGCCATTGGGTTAATGAGGGACTAAATACGAATGAAAAATTCCAAAAAAAAAAAATTATTTTTTTTGTCTGGAATTTGGCAGACAGACAATTTTTTTTTTTTTTTTTTTTTTGTCGTCCATTCCCTCTGTCGTGACGCAGAGATGACTTCGATCGCGACCTGAAACCGAACGCGAAGGAATAGTCGACAAATCAACATGATATAGTTCCGCAAATGGTCGATCGGTTTTCAATATTGGGCGAAGTCAAACAAATCGACTGATGTGTCGATTTGATGTGAAATTGCGTGAAATTCGCTCATATTTTATTAGGTGCCGTTAATTTCGACGTTTATATCGATCAACTAGCAATAATGGATCGATGCAAGCAGTTTTATTTCGCGGGATAAGAATATTATCTCATGATTGCATCATTAAATATTTACTACGTTAAGAATGTTAGTGCTTGTATTATTACTTGCAAGGGGAGTTAGACACCGGAAGCACATGTAGCAAGATGAAAGCTATAGCAATGCAGAGCGTGTAGCACAGGGCAAAACGGCGGAAAATCGATGCGCGACGTTTAGTTGGTGAGTGTGGACTCGAATTGGATTAAAAACGATGCAAAGAGCAGAGTGGGCAAATATTTCTAATAGAAAATTATGTATTGACGGTGTAATTGATAAATTGGCGTTTTAATTGAATTCCGGATTTTTTGATTTTTTTTTAAATTAATTTAATCAATTAATTAGCGTTTAATGTGTCGTAAATAAGGCTTCTAAGTAGGATTCTTAGTGTTAATCTTGTTTCTTTTGGAAATAAGAGGATTCGAGTTTGGAATTTCTTCTTTTTTTTATTTATTTAAATTTAAAAAAATAAGAGAAAAAAAAATATGGAGCAGCGGGTCATTTTAATTTTTAATTTTAATGGCGGGCCGTTTGAATTTTTAATTTTTATCGGGCAATTTTATTGCGACGAGTTAGCCCACATTTGATGGCCAGACTCCATTTTTGCTTCGCGATTTGAAGATGTGGATACGATTTTCATCGTTGAGAAAACGCACAAAAGAGTGAAAAGTGTGGCGGTTCAATATCGATTTATTTCCCATTGACTTCGGTTTCTTGCAATCGTCGCTTGGGAAGTTGAGAATCTCTTGCGGATGTCATTGTTTGTAGCAGACATTAAATAATTTATGGTAGTTTAGAAACATAAACATAAAAGCCGTGTATACTTCTTGTTTTTTCTCTCTTTTAACGCTTAGCCTACCGTGATCCTTACAAGAAAAACAAGACGAATCAAGTAAATGAATTTTGACTTAGAATTTTCGTTTTTATTATTAAAAAAAATCGAAATCATTTGTGAAATGTTGGAATTGCGATTGCGTAAAAGAAGAACTGCGACAATTCCCATTTAGATTTTTATCTCGACTCGTGTGATTAAAATGTAATATCAAACACAATAATTAATGAGAACACTCGAGGTCAAAATGGCCGATCGATACGAGGGGGATTACACACGTACGCTTTTGTAAGAATTGGGACGAAAAAAAAAAAAAATAAAACAAAAATCTTAATTTTTTTTTAATTATTAATTTTCAATTAATTAATTTGGTATTTTTTAATTTTCTGCCGCATTAAACGCGACTCGATGTAACACGATTTTATTGCAATTTTTTAAATTCCTTTCTCCATATCTTACTCGTAAATTTAATTCTAATTCCACGTCGCCATCCGAATCGATCTTCTGCCAACTTTAATGATTCTGCTGCTGACAACAGCTTTTAATTCGTGCAGAAAACCCTCTTCTTAAGTCATACATTTCTCAAAATATAAAAAAAAAAGCTTAAATTTATGCTTTTCAGACGATAAACTTCACTTTTAGCAGAACAAACACACTGAACAAACACTCATTTACCCAAATGTGAGCACTTGAAAACATAAAACAAATGTAACCATAAAAGGATTTCTCACCACAGAGAATTGAAATTCCAATACACAAAAAAAATTTAAAAAAATCCATCAACTTAGGTGAAAATTTGGGCAATAAAGAGCCAGACAAAAAGCACCTTTAACCGCCAACCGAGCCAATCAATACGCACAAAACGCACAAACTTGGCCTTGTTTTGCAAATCTTTATTTAAATCCCTAATTGAGCTCAATTTACTCAATTTTTTTAAAATTTCTATTCCCTCTAGTGCACCGGGATGCTGCTCCGCCGCCCTGTTCCATTCGCAGTCGTGTTAACATTCCTGAGTGCACTGACCATCTACAACATGATGCTCGGATTCCGCCTTATACCCATGGAACGCACCGTAGCCATCAGCTCGAACGATACAATCCGTGCGTTTCACGACTGGTTCGACAATCCACACACGCCCATTTCAATCAACAGCTCGGACGTGACTCATCAACTCCACTTCCGCTCAACCGTCGGCCGCATGGACACCAGACGACGCTACAAAATACACGATTTCCTAGTGGTGGGTAAAAAATGGGACCAAGTGAGCACGGGTCGGGTGTGCCTGGCCACGCAGACGTCGTTGGACAGGTTCGCCACCCTGGGCGAAGTGGCGTCCGAATGGCAGGGCCCGGTCAGCGTGACCGTGTTCGCGCCGGACCAGGAATTCCCGTTGGCGCTTCGCTACGTGGCGTTCTTGCAAAACTGTTTCGCGGCCGTCAACGAGAACGTGTCCTTCCACGTGGTCTACCCGCTGAACCGGCCCCCCGCCTACAGCAGTCGACTGGACAGCGAGCCGCTCGTCATGAATTGCAATCAGCCGCAGGAGAGTTTGACGCGGGTCCTCAAACTGCGCCCGCTGTCCATGATGCAGTGGCGCGACATGACGCTCTACCCGCAGAACCACCTGCGCAACGTGGCGCGTAAAAACTGCCAGTCACCGTACGTCTTCCAGACCGATGTGGACATCATCCCGCGACGTGGACTCGCGCTCTCGCTCGCGCAGTTTCTGCGCAGACCCGACGTGTGCGACCCTTGCTCGTTCGTGGTGCCCACGTACGAGGTCGAAGCGAGTGTGCCTCAATTGCCATTGACCAAAAGTGAATTGATTCGGCTGGTGAGCAAACGGCAGGCGCAGCCATTCCACAAAGTGATTTTCATCTACAATCAGTTCGCCACGAACAATTCCCGTTGGGAGCAGATCCCGGAGACGGATGACATGGATGCCGCCTATAGAGTCACCAACTACGAGTTCTTTTACGAACCGTTTTACGTGTCCAAGGACTCGGTGCCACCGCACGACGAAAGGTTCGTCGGTTACGGATTCACGCGGAATACTCAGGTACAAGTTGCTTGCAAAATGCAAACCAAGTGTTGGAATTTAGCTGACATTTATTTCCACAAAGATCAATATATCCCAGGCAGCAAGTAATATTGGTGTTATGAAGTGCCTATGTCACTGGTGTGTATCCAACATATTTCCGACATTGGTTTTCCTTAGTATGCCCATATTGGTGACCATTGTTGGTGTTTAATTGGTTTAATGTTACGAATTTTGGGATAAAAACGTTCATTTTTGGGCTAAAAGCATCGAATTTTGGGATAAAAACGTTCATTTTTGGTATAAAACGTCAATTTTCATTCTAAAATGTCGATTTGTTTGGTCAAAGATCAATTTTGGGCTAAAACCATTGATTTTTTTATAACATCGCAATGACGAAATTGAATTTCCCGGTATTTGGGAAAAAACAATGCATAAAATCCAGTTTTCTTACGGGCTCAGAAGTTTCACTTCTACCGCGCGAGAGTCTCACGTGTCATTTTTTTATTTTACCGGAGCCCGGGCCTGCTCAGGGTGGCCCTTGTTGACGGGCCTTTTAGCAGAGCCGTAGCTAGGTCGACCACTGACTACTACCAATTAAAAACCAACATTGGGCCAATATTACTTGCTGCTCGGGCTGGACGTATGCCTTTTCTCAGGTTTTCTAAATATTGTGAATAATTGTATTTTCAGGTTTTCGAAATGGTATTAGCAGGTTATAAGTTATGGGTGCTCAACAACGCCTTCGCCTTACACAGAGGCTTGGTCATGAAGAAAACTCGACCGTTATGGAGAGAGAGACAAAACAATGCCAATGCTCATCTATTGGATGGGTTTAAGAAAGAAGTTGCTGTTAGATACAGCCGCAGTAATCAGCACAAAAAAAGAGCCAATCCAAGGTGAATCAATTTATCCAGGCTGGTCCTGGAATAAATTCCTTGAAAAAAAAAAACACACAATTAGAAAGAAAATATAATTCTGTAAGAAAAAGAAAGGGGGAAAATGTGGAATGTGCATCAACATATCATTTGTAGAACAATATAATGTGAAATTTCGATCCACCTGCTCACTAAAAACCGTACTAGCACAGCCTTGCACGATTCTAACCTCAACCGAAACCATCAACTAATCTTTCTATCCTTATTTCCAGTTTTCTTTCAAAAATTTCTCATTGGCGGTCAAAGTATCAAAGAAAAAAATCATAGTAAGTGATGGGACTTGATAGTGGATGTCAAGGTACAATAGCTCAATTTATTTAGCCGGATTAATCATTTCTAAGCTCCCCGTTTACTCAGATAACAGTATATTTATTCTAGACTAGATTTATTTCCACCCTTACAAAACACACTTTAGTCTTGTGTAGGTAAAATAATGCCAGTTCCAAACATAAACCAACAAATGGAGTCAATAAAACAAAAGCTAATTTTCAGTTTAAGCATTTTTCTTTTTTCTTTTTCGTCACTACTTTGACTACATCTTTTCTCGGTGCAATCCGACTGGTAAAACCAGCTACTATTTCCTTCTATGGTCTTCCTTTCTCTCAATTTCTGTTTTCCATTAAAGAACCCGTCGCAAATGGACCAGTTTTCACCAGGCTCGCTTCCCCAGCTGCTTCCTTCTGCGTTATACACCCGAGATGAACATCTTTTGCCATTTTCCTTCTGCTTGTTCAATCAAATCTTGCACTTAGAAAAATAGTCCAATTTCAAAAAACACAAATTTCTGTCCGGTCTGTAATTTAACCCGTTTATTCGCACCTTTATTTCTTTATTCGAGTCAAATCTTTATTTGTTTTCTGATATTTTTTGCATAATCCAAAGCCAGAATTATTCAAATTTAATACCCGTATATTACCATAAACATAAAAGCGCACGAACTGAACACAAACTAGCCTTTGACCTACACAATCAGTTCTCTTTACGACTAGTCTCGTGACCAGATTCTTGGCAAGCAGTCAACATTATCAAAATCTGGTGCCCATAAACAAAACCCCCAACTGTTCTCACTTGTCATATCGCAAAAGCAAAATGCAAATGTATTGCAAGAAATGTCGCCCACATCTCAGACGAAAATAAAAATATGAATAAAAATACACTCCGGCTTCTATCTTTCGAAGGATCGCTCGCTTTCCTGCATCACTCGCGTAAATGGTCAGTTTGCCTCGAAATAATGGCGCTTTTTCGTGATAATTTCGTGTTTCCTGTAATTTGGAACAATAATCTTTATGTTAACCAAAAAAAAAAAATCATTTTTTTTTTTATACCTTGGCAACTTCTGCTTGATTTGATCGATTTATTTGCGGGTGTGGTCGATACTTATGGATCCCATATTCCTTCGCAACGATTGATCTGATTCTATCTCACTTGGAACTTGATCTCGTGTTTTCTAGTGTAATTTTAAAGCTCTCTGGCACAGGAAATTAAACCAGTGGACAAAGTGGATGCACTCCAACTGTCTGATGCAGAATTTCCTTCTCGTTGAGTGGCCACGGGACAGTCTGCTTCGACGCATTTTTACCCGAATAATTTTTTTTCTTTCACTTGCCTCCGTTTTTAAAATGTCAGTGAGCTAATTAATTATTCATTGCACATTTATATTTTAAATAGTAAGGAAAACTTTCGATTTTTGTCATTTTACCGCTCGGCTCACTCATCATTAATGAGTCTGAGGCTTGAATATTGCATTTTGAAGTGTGGCCAAAAACATAACAAAATGACCTTGGTCTATTACTGACATCATAAAGCGAGCTTCTGTGTCACACAGGGAGGGGCTTAAGGAGGTGTCTCATTGGATAAGACAATTAAGAAATGCATTTTTTTAAAAAAGACTTTTAACCATAAATCATTGTGGTAAAATGCTATATTTCAAGGAACTCGGTCGTTTTAAAATCTCGGTTTTCCGAGACGAGATCAGAAGGCTCCGAGACGAGATCTCGTACGAGACCGAGAAAAAAACGAGATTTTTGATTAAATTATTGATTATTATTGATTGAAATAGAAATCAATTTAAATTTTAAAATCAACGACTTTCTTCGAGTCTATAATCACGTTAAATCTCGTTTTTTTATTCTTTCTCGTAACGGAATTTCGTTTTGCCGAGACTCAAAAACGGACCGAGATTCCAAGATGAGCGAGATCTCGAA
>JAQIXU010002677.1:0-11228 GCA_034701245.1 Strigamia transsilvanica
TTTGTGCAAAACATTTAAAGTTAAATGATGTACAAACGGAACCAGCGATAATTCCATTGAATTATAACTGTTCCCCCTGTGGCCTGTAGTGACGGTACAATGGCCGCCAACCTATTACTCAAGATCGGACGCCCATTGACATAGGACCATAATGCAGTATATCGTAAATATATGTCGAAGATTAGATTTCTTAATATGTTAGTTAAAGAAGTCCCTGTTAAGTTAGGGCTGGAAAGCCAACTTCTTGTTAGCTTCTCTGTCGTATTAATTCGCCATATGTCGGCCTAGTCTATGTATAATTGATATTTAGTATTGCTTCTCATAATACGAATAATGAGGACCCAATAAATTATATATGTCTTGATAAAACTCCCTGTGTCCAGTGTTTCATTTCATTCTAAGTGTTTACTATTAATCATATCTCAATGGTAGGGGTTAAGTGACCCTATTTTGGACTTGTAATATTTACATATTATAACCCAATTCGCTACCGTCACAAGATGAATTCTTTATGTAACATTAAATTTTTGCCTTTAAAATAGATGAGTTGAATGTCTAAAATGGTTTATTTCATTGTTGAAAAGTGGCTCCTCCTTGTGTTGAATTAATTATAAAAGTCTTTTTTTTTTTAATGTTCATTTTTTATTTACAGGTTATTATAAAATACAATCTTGATTGATTTTTGAACAAATTTTGTTTTCGGTGACACTGAAAAGTCTTGGAATTATTTGGGGATGTTGATTAGGATATTTTTCACTATTACTTTCGTCTTTTTTTCTCTATGCCGTCTATAAATGTTGATGATGCATTTTTTGTACTTAACGAAAACTAATTGCTTGATCCGACAGGAATTTGGGGTTTTGCTGGTGTGTTGAAACCACTCAAAGACACTCATAGTTCGGAACTGCATACAAGAATGCAGAATAAATGTCAGCACAAGAGCTCACATATTTTTCCCTGCCAATGGAATCTGATAATAACACAGTATGGCAGTGGAAGTACTCATCAACACAATTTATAAAGTCTTGAATTGATTTTTGATTCATTAAAAGATCAACCAGCACCAGTGAATAATTCAACATAACGTTATTTTGCATTTGTTTTGAATTGTAGAAATGCAATTTTCTGGGCGACATGGGCCAAATCGACTAAAAAGCGATAAAATCGACCAAAAATTGATAAAATGGACTAAAAATTGATAAAATCGACTAAAAAATCGATGAAATCAAGATTTTAAACCGGAACGTTTATTTAAAAGATACATGCAGCCATTAATAATATGCTAGATTTAAGTGTGTGAATATATTCCGACTCCAGGATTACTTATAGCTGTTTCTGCAATAGTAACCCAAAGCCTACACTTTTGGCAAAGTCCTTGAGGATCGGGCTCGGGCTTGTTCAAATCGCTTTTATCCAGTCCATCCGGCTTCTGCAACGGTGTCTAAAAGCACAGAAAACCCAAAAATAAAAAATAAAAACACCTCAGTTATATTATTTCTATAGTCCAACCCCGTTACAGCGAACACACTGAAAGCGGAAACCCCGTTATAACGAGAGGAAAAAATTCAAACTTAAGCAGTTCGCAGTCACTAGGTTTTTGACTTTAAAAAACACACACACCTTGTTTGAATGGGTACACCATGATGTAACACCCTTTACACTTCTGACTATTTCCACTCATCCACTGTCTTACTATTTCCACTCATCCACTGTCTTCCACACGAGCATTTGTATTCGCCAAAACACCTGCTACTGCCCTGGTAAGGAGTCTACGAGCAAATAAAACAAAAAATCGATCGTTAATCCACTTAAATGTGAGAAAAATTAAACTCACTGTACTCGACATTGTCTGTGATGAATTTTAGTGGAATATTAACCTGCGCAGCAGTAACACGAGAGGTGTCAGGAGTGAAAACGTAAACCGAAAGTAAAACTATAAGTACTGTCATAGATCGTTATCAGAGGGCGTTTATCTCCACATAAATTGCCTCAAAATGAGAATAAAAACAAGAAAAAGATGTTTTCGGTGTTTTAACGTTAAAATGTTTTTATTTTTAATTCAATTTCGTGATTTATCGCTTCAAAAATCCTCGGTCCTACAATCATATTCCAATTCTTGACATTTTTCACAAAGGTCCGACCGATGGGGTTTCCTCCTTTTTTTAGAACCCCGTTTTTCCAGACGCCTCTTTTGAAAGTAAATTGAAATAAGTATGCGTGTTGTATTGATTTATGTTAAATACCACACTTGGCTGAAGGGATAAACCATGATTAGACAATCGGAACATTCTTGACCCATATTAGCCCAACTATTTCCGCTCGACCAAGTTTTCTCACACCCCGGACACTCGAACTCGCCAAAACATCGCTTCTTTCCCTGGTAAGGAGTTTTTTTCTGAGAGAACAAAGTAGAATGAGTTAGAAAAGTGATAAAATGCACTTTATCTGTGTTACCTGGTGTTTGGCAGGCATTTTACCAGTTACAACACAATTAAACGTAGAACGAAATGTTGCTATCTCTGTTTGAACAAAATCGAAACTAATCACAGTAAGTAAAATTTACACTAGAGAGCGCCACTGTACTATTCCACGATTTATTCACGACCACCAAAAGCAACCCGACATTCATATATTTCCATGCGAATTTCGAGTGTTCTGCTCAAACGAACGTGTAATTTTCATATTTGGCCATCGAAATCAAACAGTTGAAACACGAATAAAATCAAATAAAAATCCTGTCAAATTTCAGAGTTCACTCGTAATTTATTTTTATTTCACAACGTAAAAATGCACGAAAATATAATTTTTTCTCCCTATACACTCGTACATGAATAAATCTCAAACAACAATAATGAATAACATTGATTTTTCTTCCTTTCTTGGCAAACGAAACGAAATTACGGCGGGGGGCACGGCGCCGGTCGCACCAAGGGGGGGTCTCATTGCAGGTTGCATTTTGTTTTTGTTCGTGTCTCACTCACATTCCGTTATCGAAGACCTGGCCGCTCGAGCACGTCATTTTGTTGAAAGAGTGGTTGGGCTCTTTGCAAAGTCTAAGATTAGGGCGAAAGGAAATGCTTAGTACACATTTCTAGAAGCGTGTTTCAGTTCACACGCAGGAGGACATTTTTATATAAATTATTTTTTAAAATAATAAAAGACACATACCGTACGACACCGATCAAATGTTTCAGGAACGGTGGCATAGCTAGAGCTTCTGCGATCCCCGAGTTAGCCATCCCCATCTCGTGCTGTATATAAGCAGACATAAATAATTACAAGAAATATTTTTTTTACGATTTCCAAACACTTTCTATGCACTTTTGGAATTTTTGCATTTTTTTCTGATTATTTTCAAATTTTAAGTAATTTTTTAAATTTTTTTGTGTGCGCTAATTTTCTGTTTTTTTACCATTTGGTGCAACCTGCGCCTAGGACTCCCTTGGTTCGACCTGTGCCGAGGCACCCGCCGTAATTTTCACTTTTTCGTTTCGTGATCGCAAGGTAAAAAAGGTTGCCAAGAAAGAAACAAGATATACTGTATCAATGTTTTTCATTATTGTAGTTTGGTATTGATGAGTCGTCATGTACGAACGGATTGGATGGAAAAATTATTTCTCAGGCATTTTCATGTTGTGAAATAAGAATAAATTACCCGATTGAAATTTGACTGATTTTTTTATTTGATTTTATTCGTGTATGTTTCAACTGTTTGATTTTGATGGCCAAAAATGAAAATTGCACAAAACTCGAATTTCGCATTGAAATATATGAATGTTGGGTTGCTTTTGGTGGTCGGCTTTTCCGCTCGACATTATCAGCGCATCTGGGACGTTGTATTCGGCTAAGTTCACGGTTCCCATTCGTATGGCAAAATAAATTGCGGATTATTCGTAGAAACAAGTTATTTATTCGGAATTCTAATTGAACCACACATCCATTCTAATGAAATAAAATGATTTGCGAACAACAAAATCTTTTGTCAAAACGTAACTCGACGTTTCTTCCATTTTAAATACATATAGAACGTTAGTGCGAGTTTTTTGTACGAATATTCCGATCATTTCACCGACGATCGTTTCGTAGACAAAAATGGCGAGGAAACAATCGTCGATGAAACCAAGTGGACAAAATGATCGGGACAATTCTTAACTGGCCCAGAGACGGCGCCGACAACGACGAAAATAAAAACCGAAGACGATGAAAACAAAGACGACGATGACATTGTCAACACTGTGTAAATTTCGAGAAAGCATCCGAATTTCTTGATGGATCCGAGTTGATCGAAGCAGACACTGCAATTCCCAACAGAAAGAAGCACGTGATCGATCGATTGATCGCCAAACGGCAAAAGGACGATGGCCCTGTACGAGTAAGCAGCCCTCAGACGGCGGTCAGGGAGGAATACGTGACGGACAAGTTCACCGAATTGGTGGACGTGGGGAGCAGGTTCGTTCGGAATAAGAGCAGAGAGGAAATCCTGGCGTATTTGGAGGCGCATCATGATAATCCGAAACGCGTGCGCATCGTGACCCTAGAATTGCTCAAAATGACCGGGACACCGGCGGTTCCTCCGGCGAATGATGAGAAGTTAGCGAACGCGACGACTAAGGACGAAATGTACAACGTGGAGTTGTTTCCGGACGTCCAAGAGAGAATTGTATGACACAAGCAGCACGTTCAGACGAACGTGGAAAACCAGTTCCTCTCGCACACACGCTCGATCTGGTGAGCGTGATGGTGAAACACCTTACCACCTCACGCTGATTATGGAAGAGTTGAGCGCGCAGTGGAACGTTCCTTCAACTGTTGATAAATTAAAGAGGAAATTACTTAGTACTAAAACATTTGGATTAATTTTTTTTTCCAGACCACGTCCTCGAAGCAGCAACTTCGCCCATTTTCTTGGCCATTTCGATGTGAACTACATCAACGCGACCGTTTCTGGGTGGTTGAAGAATCGTAGTTATCCAAAGGCCGAAGTTCAAAAAACAGCGACCAAACGGAGATTTGTGGAAAGGTAAAGTGTTTGGTTGTTTGTTGTCTCTCTAATATATATATATATATATATGTATTTTTAAAGGAATAAATCGATTACATGGGATTTTTTAAAATTACGATTGATTCTTTCTTCCATTTCGATAAAAAAACTTCTGTTTGTAGAAGAGTTCGTCGATTACTTTCTTCCGGCATGGCTTTGAGGGTGCTCATTTGCCTCTTTTTGGCCGGCGTGTCATTCCTTCTCTTAAATAAAGGTTCTGTAAAGAATTAATTCGAAAAGTTTGTTTTGTGCTTTTAATTACGTTTGGGTAAATCACCATTGGTTGGAGAAACGTTCCAGCGCGCATTCAACTCTTTCATGATAAACGTCAGATGGTAATGGCGTCTCATCATCACGATCTCCAAATCCAATTTGTATGCGTGTCGTATTGAAAACAGTTTTTCGCGACGAACTCGACGAACTCCTCGACGCTGAAATTACTGGAACGGAATAAAAAAATTATAAAAAATATCAATGAAATCAAAATAAAACTACGATTTGTTTGATAATACATTTTTTTGTGTGAAAGTGCTTTATGTTGGTCTGTAAATGCATCTGACATTAGAGAGACAACAAACAACCAAACACTTTACCTTTTCACAAATCTCCATTTGGCCATTGCTTTTTGATTTCGGCATTCTTTGGATAACTACGAACGACTCTACATCCACCCGGAAACGGTCGCGTTGATGTAATCCACATCGAAATGGCCAAAAAAATGGGCGAAGTTGCTGCTTCGAGGACGTATTCTGCAAAAAAAAAAATTTATCCAAATGTCTTATTACTACGTAATTTCCTTTTTAATTTACCAACGGTTGAAGGAACTTTCCACTGTGTGAGGTGGTAACGATGTTACACCACCAAAATCACCAAATAGAGCTTGTGCGCGAGGAGAAACAAGTTTTCCACGTCCGTCTGAACGTGCTGCTTGTATAACGGGGTCATGATTCTCTCTTGGACCCGGCATTGACGTCCGGAAACAACTCCACCATCGCATTCACCTTCTCGTTATAATTTCGTCCGTAGTCGTCGCGTTCGCTAACGCCCCATCATTCGCCAGAGGAACAGCCGGCGTCCCCTTCATATCGAGCAACTCTAAGGTCACTCTAAGGTCATGCGCACGCGGTTCGGTTTATCACGATGTGCCTCCAAATACGCCAGGATTTCCTCTCTGCTCTTATTCCACGCTCCAACAATTCGATGAACTTATCCGTCACGTTTTCCTCCCTGACCGCCGTCTGAGGGCTGTTTACTCGTACAGGGCCACCGTCCTTTCGCCATTTGGCGATCCACTGATCGATCACGTTATTCTTTCTGTTGGGATTTGCAGTCTCCGCTTCGATCAACTCGGATTAACCACGAATTCCGGATGCAGTTCTCAAAGCGTTTTGATGATCGATCTCGATCTCACTTCCTATACACAAATGAGATTCATTTAAATTAATCGTCACGTTGATTTTTCGATTAAATACATCGAAATCTTTATCGTCTTCATCTGTGTCGTCTGGTCCGAATTTCACATTCTCGTCGTCGTCGTTTTTCATCGTCGTCGTTGTGCCGGAAGTTTAAAAAGTCGGATTTCTTCATCGTTTTTCATTATTAAATTAATGTGGTCTTTTGTAAATCAGGATTTTTGCAAAGGAGGAAATAAAGAGAGTTGTCGCCGCTCCAAATTTAAGAGTCGACTTGTGTTTTTGGTTCGAGAATCGAATGAAGTTTCCAAGCAATGTTGTCGTTTGTTGCGAACACGCATAATCAAGTATTGTTACAAAATAATGAAGGAGCATAGTGACAAATACACACAACAGTTATCGAGTCGCGCTGATGATGTCGAGCGGAGAAGCCGACCACCGAAAGCGACTCGAGGCACTTCTTAAACGCTTTCCGACCACGCGGACCCGAAATTTCCATTTTTCAATGCGATCGATCGAAATTGGGAATTTGTTACGACCATGTTACGGGGGGGGAGGGGAGATAAAAATTGTGTCTGGACGCATACATGTGAACTAAGCATTTCCTTTCGTCCTAATTTTAGAATTTGCAAAGAGCCCAACCACCTTCCGCTAAGCTGCGATGAGATCGAGCAGAAATCTGAGGTGCGCTTCCGCACCTACATCGAGGACCAGATGACGGACGCGTTGGTGCGCACGTGTCATCGGTGCAAGCGGCGCATCATCAAAGATTACAGCTGCAACAAAATAACGTGCTCGTGCGGCCAGTTCTTCTGCTACGTGTGTCGCGAACCCATCAGGAACTACCGACATTACGAGAACGGAAAGTGAGACACGAACAAAAACAAAATGCAAATTTGTCGTTCATTTTTAATCGTCGAATCATTTTTAGGTGTCCACAATACTCGGACGACGCGGAAGTGCATCGCCTCGAGGTGCAGGAAGGAGCCAAGATGGCCAAATATGAAAATTGCACTCGAAATTCGCATTAAAATATATGAATGTCGGGTTGCTTTTGGTGTTCGGCTAAGTTCACGGGTCCCATTCGTCTCGTATGGCGAAATAAATTGTGGATCATTGGTCTCACGTCGATAAGCATTGCAGGCGACGCTCTAGGAAAGTTGGAAGAAGTGACCAAACTGGACAACACATCGCCGGATCTATCGATTGCTACCACACAAAATAATACATAAACACGCCTTTACCGCATCTTGCCACCAACGAGAATGAGTTCTCTTTAGTCTTTGATATCCAATAATACATCAAGGGTTGTCATGGTAACATAACCATTAATTACACAAACATTATACATATTTATCCAACAGATATTCTAGCTATTGTTTTTAACTAAATCTTATTTTTGGTTAATTATTGTCCAGTCCGAAGACAGGATTTGAAAAATATTGGTCTAATGACTCATTGAACACTCCCAGTTTTTTACTAAAGAATCTCATGGCCGATAGTCTTTCACTTATTAGATTCGAATAATGTTTTAAAGAAATTTTAATCTTGTTACTTTTTGTTGATACGGTACAAAAATAGTTTATGGGTTTAATTAGTTTCCATATTGGCGTTTTGGCTGTGGCGCCACCAAGCCACAGTTTATTGAAACAAATTAAAAATATTTTTAAGTCAAGTATACGGTTATTTGATAAAATTGAGTTTTCAGGTTACGTGTTGACTTCTTTTTCTAATAAAAGGAAACTTAAAAAAATTAAAATTCAATTAGCAGAGGATGGTTTCAATCCATCGGCCTCTGGGTTATGGGCCCAGCACGCTTCCACTGCGCCACTCTGCTGATGGTTAGTTCTAGTAGTGAAAAGGATGTTTACATTTGAACTCGTAACAACTCCTTTCGACGAAATTGGATTTGTTTTCGGCTAATGTAGTTTTTAGGCCAAAAATTCATATTTTCATCCAAAATCAGCACTGTCACGGTTTTACCGGGACGTATGCTCACTCTGGACATAAACACTCAAATTCTACTCCAGCGTGGTTTTTGTTTTTGTTTTTGCAGTTTTTGGTGATTGTTTATGGCTGATTTTGGTGTTACCTTTTGTTACAAACAAACAATAGGAAGGAACACAGTTCTTTTTCATACTGGGAATGGGCAGAGGATGGGGAAACCACAGTTCACGTTTTCTTAGAAATGTTTTTTGATTGCTTTTGTACTGCGTATTTAAATGTGAAAAATATTATTTGTTTTGTTCGGCTCAGAGGTGTGAGTAGCACTGAACTCATCTTGATCGAGACATTTGTTGGGTAGGTGACAATTATTACAATCTAGTTCTGAATATTGGTGCGAATGCATCTAGCCCAAAATTATCTGATTTAAAAAACTTTATACTAGTTAACTGCCAAAGCTAGCCCAGATCACTTCCCACAATTCTGTGCGCATGGTCAGTTGATTGTCTATTGGCTCCCCTCAATTCCATGCACGTGGTCAGTATGTCTAGCCTGGATAAGTGGTTTTTTTAAATTTTGGTGCTAACGCATTAGCCTAATCATTTTGTAGGCTAAATCACCCAGAACAAGATAAAAATTTTAACCTAGCCCAAAGTTTTTGGTTCCAAAGTTTTTGGTCCTAAAGCGCATCAAAACCACCACTCCCATGGAGAGCAGGCCCACACGTCTGCTCACCATGCCGGTCAGGTTCCTGATGGCCGCTTCCTGTCGGCCCTTTCTTTTGCCTTTGATTCATTTACAATAGATTACAACTTAGGAAATTCCCTTTTTTCCAGTGTGAATTCTCCAAGCAGCTTGCAGTCTAGAGGCAACATAGCAATATGTTGGATACTTTCAAACACCTTTGAATTTGGATGTGCATGATTGTTATTGTTATTTTAACAATACCTGGCTACTGCTTTACAAGCATTTGTAGATTTTGGTTGGATTGTGAAATTGAAAATGACTGTGCTGCATTGGATGATTCGTGTACTTGTCATCACACTAAACCTAGCACCAACTCAATTGTCTGTAGTAAATGGTCTGCTCAACCATTTTCCTTTGAACTTAAGGACGGAAACAATTATCAAAAAATTATAATCAATGGACTAAATGGCACATCATCATCCAAGTTTTTAGAATGGTTCGTTCCAAAATCTGTGTCAAGGGATACCCATATGGTCGGAAAATACATTTCAATATATTTGAAAAAGTACGGAGATGTATGCCAATATATTTTGAAATATATTGACAATCGTCGTACATTTTGAAATATATTTCTGAATACAATTTAAATACATTTTAAAATATGTTGTACTTGTAAATGAAATACATTTCAACATACATTTTAAAACAAATTATAATTACAATATATTTCAAAATACATTAAATTACTTTGACATCTTTATTGTACATAAGAATAAAATTTTTATTTTGCATTTTTCATTGGAAATTCGTATTCATTTATTTTACCCCATCAGCAATTTTTGTAATGATCCCTCAAAAATAACTAACCACTTAAATATATCTAAAATAATCCAACAAACTGATAACCCATCATTGTCAAATACCCCTAGTATAAAAATGTCGCACAATTGTTTGCAATCCATTACAGGGAGTTTTCCCCATGAGTTCGAAGAGTTAGATTTCAGTTTTAATATATTATCTCAAATACCCAAGTTCCTTAATGGCACTGATCAATTAATTAAGTATGATCTCAGTCACAATAATCTCGGCACCATTGCAAGAAGTGATTTCAACCAAACATTCAAACTAGAGCAACTCAACTTATCGCATAATAACTTGAGTTCATTACCACAAGATTTGTTGCTTGATTTAATAGAATTACATGTACTAGACTTATCACACAACGCCATCTCGTCTATACCCGACACATTCTTGCATGGAAACTTATTTTTAAGAAAATTTGACATAAGCGGAAATCAAATCTACCGCATACCCAAAACACTTTTTATAAATTCGCGGTCACTTGTGGAGTTCAATTTCGGCCACAACATAATCAAAGAATGGAGTTTAGATACTAGTAATTTAAAAAATCTCCAAGTGATAAGGCTTGAATCGAATAATATGACTTATGTTGCTTTCAAAGACCTGACCAACAATAAAGATATGAAAGAAATTATATTGGCTAATAATTTGATAAAATACTACGTTCGACTATTCCTACATCATAATTTTCGTTTTAATGCTAAGTTGGATCTAAGTATTAATAATTTTACAAGACTTGCTCTGCCTCTGACATTCTACATACCCAAGACAAAAACCTCTGCACAATCGTGCAGAATTTCTGCCTGACGAAATAATTCTGCAGAAAAATGGTGAAGTTTCTGCACAACAGCTTTATGCAAAAACTAATTCTGCACAAAAGCTTTGTGCACAAACTTATTCTGCACAAAAGCTTTGTACACCAGAAAATTACTGTGGGCTACATCCCAGATACAGTAGCAGGGAATAGCTTAGGAACTTGATTGATTCGCGTAATAAAATCAAATAAAAAAATCGGTCAAATTTCTTACTTTACAACATTAAAATGCAATAAAATATACTTTTTTCTTAAATCGCACAGGTCCTGTGTAAAATTCACACAGAACGTGTACGAAATCACACAGGACATGTGTGAATTTCACACAGGATGTGTACAAAATCACACACAGGATGTGTACAAAATCACACACAGGATGTGTACAAAATCACACACAGGATGTGTACAAAATCACACACGGCTTGTGTAAATTTTACACAGGTAATGATTTCGTAAACTACCTGTGTGA
>JAQIXU010002678.1:0-11217 GCA_034701245.1 Strigamia transsilvanica
ATTGAATGTTTTTGGTCAAAAATTGAATGTTTTTGGTCAAAAATTGAATGTTTTTGGTAAAAAATTGAATGTTTTTGGTCAAAAATTGAATGTTTTTGGTCAAAAATTGAATATTTTTGGTAAAAAATTGGATGTTTTGTTTAAAAAAGATTTTTTTTTTTGCCTAAAAATGTTTTTTTTCGGCCCCTAAATACGAACTTTTCTTCCAACAATTTCTTTAAAATTATTATTACTAAATTATTAATTTTTCAATATAAATTTCATTATAACCATCCAGGTTGGGGGGTGGGGTAACTATAGCCAATGGATTCAACATTCGATGAAATGGACCATCAATGACCGCCCGCCCAGGTGGCACAATTTATAAAAGAGATGAGAACGTGAGCGCCGCAACGTCACATCCTGTGCCGCCAGTGTCACTGACCACTGGTCAAGTGCCATCTTATCCCAACAAAACTCGTATAAAACGACCCAAAAAAAATCTCTCTTTGACAAGTACTTCAGCTACAACCTTCTTCAACATCTCTTTGGCAGCATCCTGCCAATCAATTTAAGTGTCCAACGACATCAAACTATAAACTAACCAACTTATTAAGAAAACCAAATCGGCACAATAGTCAAAAAAGAATAAAGGTCGTTAAAAAGGACAATTTCCATCATTGCTGATTGTCTCGTAGGCATAAAACGGGAGTTTTACTGTGTTAGAATGCCCTTGAGATTCTTAGTACACATGATTAACTCCAGTCGTGAATTTAAATAAAAAAATGATGATCAATAATTACTATTTTATGGGAAAATCTTTTTTGATTGCATCTGCCTTTAACGTCTTCAAACACTGAATATAGATTTGTGCTGGCGGCGGTGCACGTTGCACGTCAAGACATTTTCTATGCATATTCACAAGTCAGATGAAAAGCCTTTTTTTTTTTCTTTCGTCTTTCAAGTCACCTTTATTTCTCTATTTTTTCGCTTCTAAGTCACGCACCATAAACAGACTCCTGGTTTGGTTGAAAAGCGTGAGTTGGGAAGAGGTTGCCATGCAAGACTTGGTGAAAAGGGGGCTGGCGACTGGATGCAAAGGTGCAACCGTGTGGTCCGGGAGTCATTTATTGACAAAAATGAAGCCTGCATTGCATCCATTTGGAAGGTGCGTGCAGTTTGCTATGGAAATTCCACGAATGGGTAATATACAGTGCGATCATTCAGGCTGCGAAGAAAGAGGAAAATGCAAATTTTTCTTCTTTTTTTGTGGGTGTGTGTATATTTATTCTTAAAGGACAGGGTGCGAATAATCGTTGCGTTAAAAATGAATTTTAAATTGAATTAAATATACATTACACGCGTTTCTGTACTGTCAAGTTTGTAAATGACAGCCACTTCATTGAGGAATGAGATTAGGCTCCTGACAGGACGTATTTGGTTGCGATTTGCTTGAATTTATCATTAATCTAGGGGAAGACCAAATAATCGGAAGCGGTCAAAGAATTTTGGTTTCGGTGTTGCAGGTAAGCCAATATTACGGAGTTTTGCAACTTACTATATTCTGTTTCATAGAACTTGTGACAAACTCTCATTGCCTATTGACTTATCCACAGCCATTTCGTAATTGTTATAAATGTACATTAGAAAAGTAGTTCGAAAAATGCACCTATCAGTCACAAGAGAATGCTGGTCAAAAACAGCAGTGATCTTTGTGGTGACACCAGGAGACGTTCCCCTGTTGCCACCTGCTGAACAAGGAATGCCCAAACATTTGAGTCCCCTAGTTGATTAGTCATCGCTCCCCCTCGCTGATTCATTTCCTCCTCACCACACAGTGTGTGCCCCCAGGTGATTATTCATTGCTCGGCTTGTCGCCTCATTGGCCAAACCGATCATGTGACCTGATGAATATAAGTGGAAATCTCCCACGAAACTGCAGAACAGAACCAACAACCGAAAACACCACAACTACTGTCGAACGAGATCCTCATCGAGTCAAACCTTACACCAAATGCATAAGGAGTGACCGAGAACATAGTCAAAGACAGTGTGGCTTCCGAAAGGCACAATTCTTCTAGTTTTCTGACTAGTAAAATTAGGATAACAGATAAATCGTCCATGAGACACTCAAGGACGATTATATCTATCATTGGCCTGACAGCCCTAACTGGAGTATCAAGGCCAACATCAGTAGAGCGCAGCCGTGTAACAAAGTTGGGACTCCCGACCAGTTATGCGGACATATTACTCTTCAAACCCCCTAGGCAACACACAAAGGCCAAAGAGTAGAAGTCTCCACCTGGAGCATCTCACTGCGTCTAACGAGTGGACCATGTGGGATGAGAAAACTTAAGATAACGCCATTATGGACACGTGGAAGGTGATCCAAAGTGTAACTAAAAGACGCCATCTTGTTTCCACACATCAGAGCAAGAAGAAAACCGACAGTGGATTATTACTCAGTTGTATAGAACAGATAATAAAAGACATCATAAAACTATTCACAATTGTTCAGGCTATTCACTAGAGCACGGAGTTGCATCAAACTTTTCTACCCCATCTTATAAGACTAATACAATACGAGGGTAGGGACGCGACACTGTTTTTAGAACTATAGTCTTGACCGGTTTGTCTGGTCTGGATACAGTTTCGTTTCCAGTTTGTATCTCTGTTTCAGCCACTTTAAATACATTCAGCATTAAGTTTATTGAAATTTTTATGTTTGTTTTAATCTGTAAGTAGTTACCATAAATGGTCTCATTGAGCGTGGGATGCTCATTGACCAACCCGATTGAATTCAATATCTGAATTGCAGGGAAAATCTAAAGGTTCTGTCAATAGAGCGCAGGTGTTCTATCAGAGCATCTACGGCAGGGGTGGGGAACGTCAGGCCCGCGGAATCATTCGGTATGGCAAGGCAACTGCAGGCGAACTCGGCTCAGAGGTCGTTTTTTCGGTCCCCAGACCGAGGCCCCGCGCTCAAAGGGGCCCCGCACTTTTAATTTTTTAGATTTTAAAAATTTTGAAAATCTTTAAAATTTGAAAATTCTAAAAAATTTTCTATTTTAAAAATTAAAAAATTTTGAAAATGTTGAAAAATTTTGGGGCCCCACTAATAACTCTGTCCCGAGGCCCCGCAAAACCTCCAGCCAGCCCTGACCACAAGACCCCAACCCAGTATTAAATACGCCCAATGCTTTTGAGGTATCGACTAATCCAGCACTATTTTATTTCCAACTTTGAAAACCAAAAAAAAAAAAAATCCATTTCTTGCGTCTGCGCACGTAAAAAAAAAAAATACCTAAATACATAAATTGAAATAGCTTTGTCCCATTTGTCCCCAGATTATGTGCTACGAGAACAGGCGTGCTGTACAGCTTTGGCAAAGTGTCGAGTTGAGGAGCGGCTCTTTACTTGTCATTCGAGTCTTAGGCAAAACGAGAAAGGTTATTTTCTCCCTCCCTTTCGTCTCTCTTTGCATGCCACCTCCTGCTGGGCGTCGCAAGCTATGCTCGTGATCTAGTGGTGTCGTTCACCAAGGTTGATAGTGGAAAATAAAAAAGTAATAGGCTATAAAATGTAAAGCTTGATGCTAGAAGCTGCGTGGGGAGGGGACATGTGGCAGAAGAGTAGAAGCGACCAGAAACTTCCAACTTTTCTTTTCCTTCATCTTCTTTGATGTTGTGTTGAAAGCACAAGTTAAGAAATGCTTTTTCGTTTTATTTATTTATTTCTTTTATTTTTTAGAGTTGATGTTCACATATTGGTGTGTGTAATGGGCTGAAAAGTCTAATTTGAGTTTGCCTGTATTAAATTTTATAGACACTTGGAAAGGAAGTGTTAAAACATTTGCCGCTGACCAGTTTTTATAGGCAGCAGTCGTTTATCGACCATTTGGTTATTGGTCTACCGTCTGTGTCCCGAGTGCGTGTGGTCTGGTTGACCGGATGTAGTAGTAAACACGTTTCTTTGGGCACCAGGGGGTCATAAGGAAACCATTATGCAGGAAAGGCGTTAAAGGGTTTCGTTGTAGCCAGTTTGATGCTGCTCTCTTAGTTGGAAATTGGATAGAGGAAATCTATTAAGTGTGCTTGGGCTCCCACAAGAAATATATGAATTTAAAAAGTCTAGTTGAGTTGGGTTTATGCTTGAATGAAGCGCGCATTTGACAAGTAATTTGGCAATGGCTTCACGCCCATCATTTCGATGTCATGTGCCATTTTCCTAATCATTATAATAAAGTGGGAATTTGCTATGTTTAATGGAATAGAGAGCAAAAATGCCGCACTGGTTGCGAGTGTTTTCTATCGAAGGTTTTGTCAAGTGGAAAATTTGGAAATGTAATGTAGAAAAAAAAATAAACAAGAAAAATAAACAATTATTTCAAATATCGCAAGTCACTGAAAGTTCACAGGATCAATTTAGATTGAGAAAGTAAAGTGTTTATTTTTTATTTTCTTGCTACTGTCAACACCATTTGGTTTTGATTGGTCTGATTTAACTCATTTGTCAATACAGGGCAAAGCCTTTGGTGGTAGAAAGCATTCAATCAGTCAACACATGCACTGATTAGAACTCATAATGTTGTTTATTTTTGCAATCTAAACAGTAATTTGTACATAAAACATTTTGATCTAGAAAAAACGGAAATCCAAAAAACACATTTTTGTCAATTTTGATAAATAAATGTCATCCGTCAAGAAATAAGATTAATAAAACACGAAAAAAGATAATGCGATTATTTTGACCAATCACCAGTATCCCAGAGCTCAGTCTTTAATCACTTGTAAGGAACTCGACGTTATATAGCAAAAAAGGTGTTTTTTTTTCTTTCTGAAACCTTTCCATTCTCGTAATTACAACACCAGCTCAAGTTTATTTTGTTTTTCTCTTTTTCGCACTTCTTTTGTCTGTTTGTTTTGGAATATGATATCTAAATTGTTCGTTGGCTAAAGTCGGGCCATGGCCTATTGCCGTCATCGAAATAAATAAATAAATAAATAAATAAATAAATAAATAAATAAATAAATAAATAAATAAATATGGGCTAGATGTAGGTACAAACAAACCAAAAAAAAGTAATTAGTCGATTTTTCTGGTCATTTTTGCATTTTTAATGCTAAAATGTATTACAACATATTCAATACTTAATTTGGTTTCATTTTAAAATTAATCAATTTTCTGTTGAAAATTGTCTATTTTCTCTGGTTACCATTGATAAAGTATTTGTGGTTATTTTTCATGAGGTTTCCACTTTGCTAGATGAATCTGTAAGGCTTGCACTAAGGTCGAAAACATAGATCATGTCAAATTCACAATAACCATTGTGAGAAGGTTTGGGCAGCAGGTGGAAAGTACTTTAATGGTGCTTTTTTTGTCGATAGTTTGGGGTTTTGGAAGTAGAAAGAAACACAAGTCGTAAACCACAACCAAAATTTGACTAACAAGTTTATAAAGTTTATATTTTTGATGTGGAAATAATGAAGAATTTAATATTCATAGTTTTTTTTTTCAGCTTTGTAATAAATCATCCTTTCTTTGTGTTTGTATTCATCTTTTACGGTGACAGTTTCAATAAGTTTTTATCATTAATATTTTTTCTCCTTTATTGGAGAAAATGTTTTCTGGTTTGAGATTGAATTTCATTAGTTTTTTTTTTCTTATTTTAAGAATTGTAAGGAAATATTTGATTTTTTTCTCATTGTCTATTTAATGCCAATTAACTGAATTCAAATATTAAATTACAATTTTAATTGGAAAAAAAAAATCAAAATTAAAAAAAATATATATTTTTCAAACAAATAATAAAATCTTGTTACCAATTAAAATTCGACAAGAAAAACACAAGAAATTAATTTATTTTTAAAAATAAACAAAAAAAAAATTTAAAAGAAATAAAAATAAAGCAGAGCTGAACCTGGGGCTTGACTAAGTTGAATAAATATTTTCTTTTCTTATTCCACATTTCAAGATTTTTTGCTGCTCAACCCCACAACGACCCCCTGCTCACAACAATATCTCAATTCCCAAGAAATATTAAATTTACGCTATAAATCTAATTAATTATCTCAAATACTTCCAAAAGAAAGAATTAGTCACTTAAGGTCAAAATAGGATAATCCATGGACATCTTGCACTGTGAATTCTGCGGTGTGTCCACTCCACAGAGCAATGAGTGTTGTTTATGTCGGTGTTAGATTGGGAAAACCGATAAGACACAAGTATATTTTTCACGTCTCATGGAGAAATTGCGGCTAAATACACTTGGTTTTATTTATTTTATTATTGGTTGGCTGCTGGAGCAGAGCAAAAAGCAGCAATTTGAAAACAAGGAGTTAATCTGCAATAAGAATGATGGCACTCATCATTCAACCCCCCTCAAGACCCACGGATCACCAGACAGCTGTGTCGCAAGGTGGCGATTTTTCTTTAAAAATGCGAACCTCGTTGTTGCAAAATGTCAAATCTCAGTGCTAATGTTTCGCGCATGTTTCGGTGATGTGAGAAAACGCACGGCGAGATCTGTAATGATGATGTGCGGCTAGTAAGGGATCAGTGCGGTTGATGCTCGTTTATATTATCGGATGAATTCATGTGAAAAATTATTTCCACTCTTATCTTTCAAAACCACGTTGGATAATTCTCGTTTTCCATTTATCTCAATGCATCGAATAGATATTGTTATTTTTTTTTTTTTTTTTTTTTTTTTTTTAATTTCTACCTTTTGATGTCGGAAATATTTGCTGTTCGTTTGTGTGTAATAACAGAGTGGTGCCGGAAAGCCAAATGTAACGGACATGGAAAATAATTTGTGCTTACGCTCACGAGTTGTCAATCAGTTGCATGTAAATGGAAATTCGCCCTTTATTTACAGCAGTCACGAACGAGCATTGGTTTGTATTAGTTTCGGTAATTACCCACGTAATTACAGCCCTTTTAATCTGACATCATAGCGCAGTCATGGACAGGTCTGGTTTTAGCAGTTGGCGCAATTTGTCACGAGCTCCTATCTCTTATCTCGCAGCGTGTGCGCCCACCCGCGCAACATTAGTACTAGCACTCGTAATATCTCATACATTTTGCTAATTTCTTTAATTTCTTGCGTTTCGAATAAAAACCAAACTTGATTTTCATTCATAAATCCCTCAAAATCTTTCTTTTTTGTTGTCTGCCACTTTTGGTTTCGCTTCTTAGAACAAAAGAGAAATGTCATCATTCCTGCATGACAACGCCCATAGGCACATGTCACCGAACTTCACTTGGTACTTGAGAACACTTGGCAAAGATTCGTGTCTTGGGCCCCTCCCCATTCCTTTTTTTTATTCGGTTGTCTGTCGATAGCAAAACTTTGTCAACATAAGGCTTAGTCAGCAAACGTCAGCTCCACTACTGATCACGTGTATCACAGTTAAGCTGTTTCAGCGTGCTTGTCATACGGTATGACTACTTTTATTAGGATACATTTTGTTTGCTTTTTTTCTGCAGTCAGTAAAGCAATTATATCCACAAAATAAAGAGAGACCACACGGTAGAAGTGAAACTTCCTGACCTGTAATAGCGCATCATGTAAACATGTAAACACACTGGTTGTAAAAACGGGGATTCCCCGTGGTAACAACAGGGCCGGGGATTTCCCATGTCGTTCCTAATGTAAAATGACTTAAATATGTACTTATATTACCTACATATATTTGTTATTTTATGAATCAAGTATACATAGCAAAATCCAAGATTTCGATATACACGGTTTTGTGCGGAACCTATCTTCAGTGTAAATCGAGGAATAGGTGTATTAACTGTAAGTGTTTGGATACTGGACACATTCTTAACGCATATTGTGTTAAAATTTGGGGTTCTAGCATGAATAGAAAAGACGTTATCGACGAAAAACATTTGGCCAATTACTTTTGTGCTCTACTGAATGTACGTGCTTTGGCGTCCAACTTATCTGTCCACTAGTTAACCCCATAACCTGTCACGATGCAATAAAAGTATAAATTGTTGAAAATTTGTTGTTAAAAATGACACGGGGAATAATTTTTTACTACATTCTTCTAAGGAGTTATCGCAATCTTTATGGTCAACGCTTTCGAAAGGTCCAAAACGGACTCCAAGACAGTTTTATGAATTTTTATGGGATATGCGCCTGATAAGAAGGCCTGCAGATTTTATGGACCCGCGGAAGGAAAAACAATTATTCCTTCGGATGAATGTATCGTTATTTGGCTTTTACGTCTTCGGAGCCGCAAGACTGAGCAGGAAAAATATGTAGCTAGTAATATCTGGGGAACAGGCAGATCCCAAGCAGCAACTAATATTGGCCAAATGTTGGTTTTTAATTGCCTGTGTGTGTTGGACCAATAACAAAACGATAAAATTTTGCAACAATGGCTCAATATTAACTACAAGCCTAAGTATTGGCAATATTGCCAACACAGTGCCACTATGCCGATACAGAACCAACAAAACCTATATTGGCTCTTCATAACACCAACATTACTTGCTGCTTGGAACACAAGGATGCAAATCTGTTGGTTTGAGAAAAAGCAGATGCCAAGATACCCCCTACATACCAGCGGATAGATACAGCAAGGCGCACAAGTAAATCACTTGTGTTTGAAAACAGACCTTAGCAAAGTTACTTTGGAACTATTGAGCTGAATGAAGATAAATCACAGCACGCGTTATTAGTCTCAAATTAAGATTTCAATGGATAAAAATGTTTGCAATGTTTGATTGCAAATTGTGACATGGACTAAATCTTTGAGCTTGTAGATGTGGTCGTTATTTGGTTGCCTGCTGGCTTTGGATCCAATATATTCAACCGGCTGGACCGAAATGGTTGTTTTATATGAAGCAGCAGGATTATGACAGTATCTTCAGCTTGAATCGTATATGACAATTGCCTCCTATTTCGGTCCAGTGACCACAGAGGCAAGTGGGAGTTGAGATTTCGCACAGCTCGCGTGGATTAAACGGATGTTGGGTCACGAGAGATCTTTGCCCATCGATTTTTGAGGTTGACAATCCCTACTCAGTGCTCCTGGGTCTCTGATCTCGGACTAAGAAGCTTCTGTTGCAATCTCAGTCTTGTCAACATTTACTTTCTACAGACCTTTAGACGAGCACTCACTCAAAATAAATCATAATGTGTCTTGACATTAATATGACTCTTGTTTTTTAGGTTTCTACAAATAATCCTTTTAGTTTGATAAAGAGACTTTGTAATCTGATTATACTAAAGTGTATTTAATTTTTATGGGTCTGAAAAAAAATGAAAATTGCATAACTTGTCTTGAGATGTTGTCAATTTTTGCTTGAAATGTTGTCAATTTTTGCTTGAAATGTTGTCAATTTTTGCTTGAAATGTTGTCAACTTTGGCTTGAAATGTTGTCAATTTTTGCTTGAAATGTTATCAACTTTTACTTGAAATGTTGTCAAATTGTTTTTCAATTTATTATATAAAAAGTGAAAATATTTGCAACAAACATTTGGTCTGTTTGACTGAAGTTGGTGCTGTGTTCACAGCACTTGACCACTGTTTGTTATTGGTTTGTTTCGTGTCACAAACTGTATTGTGAGTTAACTAAACCAGAATTGCATAAACACCAAGATGATGTTTTTATTTAGTCCAACAAACGAGTTGTAATTATTGGAAGAACACACAAGTTGGCTCTAGTATTGAATTGTACTTCTAAAGAGTTGTTGTTGTTGCATGTACCAATAACCACATGCCATTGAGAGATGCCAACTTTCCATTGTGAATGTTTCTGATCTATCCATTGTCATCTTTGAGACTTCCAAGAGATTTCCTAAGGGCCTATGGTCAGGTCCGACAAAAGGGAGGAAGCCGGGACAAATTCATGGGGCCCAAAAGGGTCGAAAACATTTTGGGTGTTAATTGATCACATTTTACTGATGACAAAAACAAGGAGTCAAGAATTCAACAGACATTGACTGATAAACAGAAGATTTACCAGTGTTACTTGCAGGGCCTGGGTAGGATCCGTTTTGGGTGTGAATTTTTCAGAGCTTTCCACGGCAAGAAATATTTACTTAACAAAATATATTGAAAAACCAACAATAAAAGTGTCTTTTTCTACGAGTTCTGAAAGTAATCTCATGGGTACAGGAAGAAATCACTCTGTAATCTATGGACTATACCTTAGGAACATTGCTTTGGAATGTCACTCATATCGGATTTACCCGGTCCGATACTGCTAAACCTTCATAATGTAATTGGTACAGGCAATCAACGTGGTGGGTGTTTACCAATAGCTCCCAAAGGCCCGATTAAGATAAAATGCCGCACAATGACATTTACAGCAACACAACATCCAGTCACCTGACAGCTCGTTTTTACAGCCACATTAATAATCAATGGATGTCAATCACACCGTGTTGAATAGCTTGTTATTACATGCATTCAACCTACGGCACCGGGCGGTCTTAATCTACCCAGACTATAAACGAAATGATCAATATTTTAAACATAAAGACTGAAGTCATGCAAGTCTATACCTCATCAATTATCACATCGCAGTTAGATTTATTAGCGGGTCTGACTTCACGGATGGAACGTTTTAAGCGGTAAATCAATTTAGCGCTGAATGGACGACTCACGATAAATAATTGGGCGAGGAAAAGAAGAAAAGTGTAATTAATGAAGGTTTTTTATGGCGGCAGGACGCAAAACAGAAATATAATTTGTCCAAATGCTTTTTTTCGTGTTGTAATAACCTTCACTTCCCTCCCGCATGTCTTCCTTGTGTTTACGGTGTCGGAATATATGGGAAAATCGACCCGGGAGTCAGTCCGCAATCCATCAGTTGTGAAAACAATTGTCGATGGAAACTGGACTGCAGAAACAACTTTCTTGTCACTTGCAATAATATTTTGCTAGTCTGACACATCGACACATAATTAATCACAAAACTCCCCCGTCTGTCTTCATGTTGGCTGCTCCTTTAGGCTCGGTAGCACTCGCACGTGCACAAAAAACGAGATGGTAATTTTTCTTGATGTCACTCGTACGAATTCCGTAGCAAGATGTACGAGCAGGAAAATAAAATAGCGCTTATCCCCAGAGTTGAACTCGTGACTCGACAGAAGCATGGGATGGACGTGGGCGAGTTTATCAATTTTTTATTCATTCATTTTGTGACGGTAGCGAATTGGGTTATAATATGAATATATTATAAGTCCAAAATAGGGTCACTTAACCCCTACCCTTG
>JAQIXU010002679.1:0-11216 GCA_034701245.1 Strigamia transsilvanica
TTGGAGGTGGTTTGATGTGGTTTGGGAGGTGGCGGTGGATTCAAGATGGCGGATGCGGTGCCCGGATGTTGGATCGGGAGGGAAGTTGCGGATTGTTTTTAGTGGGATTAGTTTGATTTTGGATTTTATTTTTGGTTTGAAAGTGTTGTTTAATAGCGGGGTGGGTTTTTTGGGGTAGATTAAATAGTTTTTGTTGGATTCGGGATTGGAGTTTGAAGTTAAAATGGCGGTGGTGAAGTTGCGCGGGAATTTTAAATTTTTGTGTTAAATGGAAATTGAATAGGAAATGGGAAATGGTTGAATTTTTGTAATGAATTTGGATGGGACTTGGGGAAAATGAGATGGCGACCCGGAAATTCCCAATTTTCCCCTTTTTTTCGTGTAATTTAAAAAAAAAATGGAAATTATTTAGAAATATTGTGAAAAAATTTTTTGAAAAAATTTAAAAAATGAAAAAAACAAAAGAAAATTGGTTTACATAATTGAATTTGACCCAAGGAACCGTCGATCTACAAGTCGATCGCCATCCCGCTCGCCTCGACGGCGTCACCGATCGAAATCTCGTTCCCGTTCGCCGCGAGACCGAAGACATTCGCCCATGAGACGGTAAGACGGTTAAGTACAAGCAAAAAAAAAATATAAAAATTGACTTTAAACGATAAAAAAAATAATAATCTGAATACCAATTAATCAATTCATGAAAAAAAAATTGAATTTTTTGAAAAAAAAAAAATGCAAATTTGAAAAATGCAAATTTGATAAATTCGAAATTGAAAAGCAAAAACAGACACAAACGAAAGACATGTAAAGTAATCTCTATTTCTCTCTCTCTCTCTCCCTGCTTGGGTCGTTTGTTGCTCAATTAATGCGGATGTTTTAGCCTTTAGAGCACAGTTTTTGTAGTTATTTTGTTGTGAGACGGCGCTACTACTTGTGGGTAATTCGAAATCTATATTCTGACGATTCAGATCACGGTCCAAGTCGCCCGCTAAAGAAGAACCAGAAGAAGTCTATGATGACTCTGTTGTGACCTTGGATTCATGTTAGTTGACATTTTTGAACGATGTGACCTTTTTTTTTTAATTTTTTTTTTTTTTATAATAATAATTTTTTTTTATTATAATAATTTTTATTATATATTATTATTATTAATTATTTGATGTGAATGTTGTGTAAATGATTTGATTTTGGTTTTGTTTTTTGATTTTTGTTTTGATTTTGCAGTCAATTCGGATTTGAATTTGTTGATCAACAAGGAGAGGTTTTCGGCGGATCCGATGATCGAAGATGCTTTCGCGTTCATGTGGTCGGGAGCGAGGGCCACGTATGGGTTCGCGAAGGGGAAGGTGTTTTTTGAAATAAAGGTGAGGGAGGAGGGAGTTTAGGTGGAAGGAAAGGATTTATTTGTTTGTTTGTTTTTTAGGTTTTGAAGGATTTGGATGTTCATCATTTGCCGGAGGACGAGGAGAATAAGCACGGGGTTCGTGTCGGGGTTTCGGCGCAGTCGGCGGCGTTGCAATTGGGTATGGAGTTTGTTTTTTTCAGTAGGCGCATTCGATTGGGTTTGTTTTTAGGGGGTTTGAAGGTGTTTGGATGGATTTTGATGAAAAATGTCGTTTAAATGGTCGTTTTAAACGGTTTTGAATGCGCCTAATTTGTTTGTGGAATGTTGGTTTCGATTTTTGCGGACATGAAATAGTTCAAGTTGATGAAGTTGAATTGAAAGTTCATGTTCGTTTGTCACAAATTTTTATGTTTTTGTAAATTTTTGTTAAAATTCTCGAAATTTTAGTAAAATGTTGTAAAATTTTTGAGTTAGGTAAAAATTCTCGAGGATTTTATTAAATTTCTCAAAATTTTAGTTAAATTTTGTAAAAAATTCTCGAAGTTTTAGATAAATTTTGTAAAAAAATTCTCAAAATATTAGTAAAATTATTAAGTTAGGTAAATATTTGTAAAATTTTGTAAAATTTCTAAGTTTTGGTAAAATTTTGTAAACTTTCTTGAGGTTGTTGTACATTTTTTTCCGTTCAATTTCAAAAGTGAACTTATTCATGAAATTAGTTCATGAAGTTGAACTAAAAGTTCACGTGCGCATTAACACTGGATTTTATTGATTTGTCAATTTTCTTTTTATTGAATTGGTTTTTTTTTCCTTTTAGGTGAAGATTTGCTATCGTACAGTTATGATGGGACGGCAAAGTCATCGACGAATTGCGTTTTTAATGATTTTGGGGCTACGTTTGGCGAAGGGGATTCCGTCGCGTGTTTTATGGTTTGTAGTTTGTTTTTGTTCGCTTTGCGCTTTTGATATTTGAAATTGATTTTATCGTTTTGTTGATGGATTTTTTTTATAAATTGTTATTTCATTGATAAAGTTAGAACTTTTTTTATTTATTTATAGTTTTAGTATTTTTTGAATGGAGTTTTAAATTATTTTTACAATTTTATCACTTTCTGTAATGAAAATTATCCGATTTTTATAAATTTCGGCACTTTTTGGGATGAAATTATACGATTTTTATAATTTCATTATTTTTAGAGATGAAATTCTTAATAATTTCGTCACTTTTTGCAATAAAATGATACGATTTTTATCATTTTATCACTTTTTGCAATGAAATACTTACTTATTTTCACAATTTTGTCGTTTTTGGAACGAAATTCTATGCTTTTTATCATTTTATCACTTTTTCCAGACGATATCATCAACTATTTAACCGAAATCATTCATTAACGAAACCTAAACTCGTCACTTTTCACCAAAACAATTCATTTATCCATACAGAACCTCGACGACGACCCAGTGGAGATCACCTTCTCCAAGAACGGCGAAATCCAAGGCGTCGCCTTCACCATTCCCCGCGAAGAACTCGGCGAAAACACACCGCTATTCCCGCACGTCCTCACAAAAAACTGCTCCTTCGAAGTAAACTTCGGGCAAAAAGAAACCACCTTCTCACCTCTCCCAGAAAACTACCAAAACTACGTCATCGTCGGCAACGTGCCGCTCGAGGACCGAATCCGCGGCCCCCAGGGCCCCAAAACGAAGGCCGAGTGCGAGGTAAAACCGAAATTTCGCCTCGAAATCCGTCTAAAACGAATTTTATTCGCAGGTGATCATGATGTGCGGGCTCCCCGGAAGCGGGAAATCCGCCTGGGTCGCCGAATACGTCGGGAAGAACGCGGAGAAGTCGTACACGGTGCTGGGAACGAACATCGTGATCGATAAGATGAAGGTTGGGAGGGAAATGAGGTTTTTTTTGGTGAGCGGTTTGTGATTGATTTGTTTTGTTTGGTTTTAGGTGAATGGGGCGCCGCGAAAGGAGCATTATAGCGGGCGCTGGGAGTCGCTCGTTGAGAAGGCGGGCAGTTGTGTGAACCGGTTGGCCGAGGCGGCGTCCAGATTTAAGCGCAACTATATTCTCGATCAGGTAGACTAGTGGGTGTTGATTAAGGATGAGGAAGTGTGGTATATTTTTTTGGTTTTTGTTTTTTTTTGGTTTATTGTTTGGTTGAGAGGATTCGGTAAATTGGTCGGTTTTGTTGAGGTTTGGCGGAATGACGATATTTCGCTATGTTTGGGTGGTTTTTCGAACGGAAATGAAGGAAAATGGCATGATTTGTTTATTTTTTGAGGTATAAGTATGCTAAATGATGAAATTTCGATATTTTTTCGAATTGAAATGTAGGAAAATAAGGGGAATTAGGTTATTTTTCGAACCAATATGACGAAATGTCGACATTTTTTGTAGTTTTTCGAAGCAAAATGTAGAAAAACTTCGTAATTTGGTCATTTTTCGACCCAATGTGACGAAATGTCGACATTTTTTGTAGCAAAATGTAGAAAACCACCGTAATTTGGTCATTTTTCGACCCAATATGATTGATTGTCGACATTTTTCGTAGCAAAATCTAGAAAAACACTGAAATTTTGTCATTTTCTGAACCCAATGTGATGAATTGTCGACATTTTTCGTAGTTTTTCGAACCAAAATGTAGAAAAACACCGTAATTTGGTCTTTTTTCGACCCAATATGACGAACTGTCGACGTTTTTCGTAGCAAAACACCGTAATTTGGTCTTTTTTCGACCCAATATGACGAAATGTCTACATTTTTCGTAATTTTTCGAACAAAAGTGCGGAAAAAAAAACCGTACTTTAGTCATTTTTCGTTTTCGGAGCAAAATGAAGGGAAACAAACGTAATTTGGTTATTTTTCGACCTAATATGCCGAAATGTCGACATTTTTCGCATTTTTTCGAACCAAAATGTGGGGAAGAAACCGTAATTTGGTCATTATTCGAACCAAAATGATGTAAAATGTAGAAAAAGATATATTTACCGAATTCTCTTTATTTTGGTCAATTGGATTTTATTTTTGGGTAAAAAAAAAAATATTTCTAAGGTGAGTTCAATAATAATAACAATAATAATTTCTTACAATTTTTTTTTAATTTTTTAAAAATAATAAAAATTCAAAATTTTTAAGAAATTAAAAAAAAACAAAAAAAGAAATAAAAAATGTGAACGAATTAAAAACTAATCTTTTTAAGGTAAGTTTTTCATTTATCCATCTCGGGTCATTAATAGAAAGCCGAAACTCAAGGTTGGTGTTTCCTCCATTTTCCTTACTATTTTTATATTATTTAAAAACAAACAAAATCGTGATTCCGATGAAGAGATTATAGTTTGACTAAATGTCAATAGGGGAATAATTCAACCAATCGCAAGGTGCGTGCCACCTGATATATACACAGTCGTTTTTAGAAATCCAATGGCTAGCTGCAGACCAATGCGGTAAGTTTTACGAATAAAATCAAAAGACACGGAAGGCTCGTTAAAATGGAAAAAAAAGAACGAAAATAAAACAAAAAGCAGTCTTACTTTGTCTAGAACTTATCATTGCAGAGCCTTCAACGATAACTTAGCAGCGCCGAAGATAATTTTGAAATGGGGTTGGGTGTTGGGAAAATGAGATTTGGCGGAAAAACGGAAAAAAAATGTTTCTTTTAATCAAAAACTGTTGAAAATGAAATGAAAAATCGCTCACGTCGGAGTTGATCGTATTCTTTGTCCACATCCACTAGACCAATGTGTTTGCATCGGCCCAGAGACGCAAAATGCGGCCTTTTGAAGGTTTCAAGCGCAGAGCTGTAGTGCTCGTGCCAACGGATGAGGAATTCAAAACCCGAATTGCCAAACACGAAAAAGAGGAAGTCAAAGATGTGCCGGATAATGCTGTATTGGAAATGAAAGGTAGGGATGATTATGACGAGTTGTGAAAAGGCAAGAAATATCTATGACAAAAAAAAATTGGTTTTTTCGAGTGATTTTTTGGTTTGTTTTCGTTTGCCGATTGTTTCGGGTTTTCCCTAGAGCGGCTCGAAGATGGCGGTTGCGGAGCTGAAGATTTGATGTATTTCTTTGTTTTTCTTTTTTAGGTTGGGAAGCGGTAGTGACGCGAGGGGATTATTTTTAAGTTTTTAATGTTTTTGTTGGTTTTAAACGATGTTTTGTGTGTTTGTTTGTTTTAGCTAATTTCATGTTGCCGGATGTAGGCACTTTTTTCGAGGAGGTGGAGTTCGCGGAGTTGCCGCTGAAAGAGGCTGCGGAGTTGATCGAGACTTACCGCAAGGAGGGGAGAGCCAGTCTGCCGCAAGAAAAGCCGAGGTTCCGATCGGGGGATAGAGGCGGGCAGAGAGGCGGCGGGAGGTTCGGGCACTCGCAGTCTCATTCGAGGGATCGAGATAGTCGGGGTGAGTTGGTGGTTTTTTGGGTGGGTTGTGACGATGATGATTAACACTTTTTTGGTCTTCTTTCCCTGGCTGATGAAACCATGATTGATAGATAGTGTGAATCTGAGTTTTTATTTATTTGTTGTTGTTTTTGTGTGGGGAAAGATGGAAAATTTGCACATTTTTGGGCTAAAGATGGAAAAATTTGCATTTTTTGGTCTGAAAAATTGAAACTGGTAATTTTTGATCTTGAAAAAAGAAAATTTGCCAATTTAAAGTGTAAAAGGTGTAAAATTTACATCTTTTTGGTCTGAAAAATGAAAAGTTTGGAAAGTTTTGGTCTAAAAATGGAAAATTTGCATTTTTTGGTCTCAAAAAAGGAAAAGTTGCATTTTTTGGACTAAAAATTGAAACTGATAAATTTTGATCTGGAAAATGGTAAATTTGCCAATTTAAAGTGTAAAAGATGTAAAATTTACACATTTTTGGTCTGAAAAATGAAAAATTTGGAAAGTTTTGATGGAAAAAAAAAAAAATTTGCAATTTCTGGTCAAAAAGTTGAAAAATTTACATTTTTTGGTCTAAAATATGGAAAAATTGCATTCTTTGGTCTAAAATCTGACCTAAAAAAATTGCAAATCTCATTTTCAAAAATTTTCCCAAATGTCAAAACAGTAACTAATTCTAAAATGACGTGTTCGCAGGCCGTAATGACGATCGCCGAGGTTACAACTCGCCCAGCCGAGGCGGATACAGTTCTCCTGGCCGCGGTGGTGGCGGAGGCGGCGGCGGAGGCAGCAGTTTGGGCGCCGGATACGGCGGCTACAGAGACACGCGTAATTCAGGTGGATACAATAGGGGTAAGGGCTGAAAATGTTGTCACACGTGATGACAACACTATTAATGTCTTCTTTTCCCGTCTGATAAAGAAATGAGCGACATATTTTGTGATTCTGATTTGATTTTTGTTTCGTTGAAACGAATTTTTGATTTTTGATTTCTTTTGATTTCTTTTTGATCTTTTTAATGTTTGATTTCTTTTTGGGTAGGTCAAGTGTCGCAGTACCGCGGGGGCGGGATGGATCGTGGACGGAATCAGCACTCGGGAGGCAGAGGGCCGCCGCGCATGAACCGTTATGGGTCGTACAATCGTGATAGATCGTATAATATGCAGATGAATAGAGATCAGGTAAGGTTTGGTTGGTTGGGGTGGAATTTGGAAGAGAAATTTGAATTTTGTGGAAACGGATGGATTTTTTTGTGAAAAAAGTTAGAAACTTGTCAAATTTATTGAAACTTGTCAAATTTATTTTTTTAAAAGTAAAAATTTTTGAAATTTGTCAAGAAAATTGCAAATTTGCATGAAATGATCTAAATAATTATAAATTTGTTAAATTTATCAACAAAATTGCAAATTTGCTGAAAATTATCTAAAAAATTATAAAATTGTGAAACAAAATTGTGAAAATTATCAATTTTTTTCTTGCAAATTCGTAGAAATGTCTAAAAAATTATCAATTTGTGAAATTTATCAACAAAATTGCCAACGTGCAGAAAATTATCTTAATAATTATCATTTTGTGGCATTTATAAATTCTTTTAGTTGCAAATTCCTAGAAATTCGTCTAAAAAATTATAAATTTTCACAAAGTTATCTAAATAATTAAAAAACTGTGAAAATCATCAACAAAATAGTGAAAGTCACCAAATTCTTTCTTGCAAATTCGTAGAAATTTATCTAAAAAAAATTCTAATTCCCACCTTTCCCTTCACCTCACCTCCAGAAAGGATCCGGTCACAGCGGATACCGCGGCAGCGGCGGCAGCAGCAGCCACGGCGGCGGCGGCGGCGGCTACGGCCAAAACTACGGCTACCAATCCTACAACTACAGCCACTCAGGCTCGGGCTCCGGCTCCGGCGACTACGGCGGCACCCAAACAACCAACACAGGTTACGGTCAGTCGCACTGGAAACAATCCGGTACAAACCCCCCCACAACAAACCAAACCCCCTCTAACATCTCCCCCTCGCGCATTCCAGGCTACGGCGCCAGCCAGGGCTACGGCCAGCCCAGCTACGGCCAATCAGCATCGCAGACGAGCAGTTACAGCCAACAGCCGGCCAGCACCAACCAATCGTCGCAGCAGACCCAACAATCGTACTACAATCAGCAACAACAATACTACAACCAGCAGTGGAGCCAGTGGAACCAGCAGAACCAACAGTACTACAACCAGTACTATAACCAGTACTACAATCCGGGCTACGGCGGGTACGGGTCACAGAGCGGCAGCGGCAGCGGGAGCGGGAGTCAGCAGAAGTAGATGGGGTCGGGAAGAGAGGATTTGTAAAATTGGGTGGCGATAAGATTTTGTCATTTGGTGGAAATTGAGGATTTTTGTTTTTTTGTTTTTTTTTTAGAGTTAGAGAGATCAGTCACACTCCCTCCATTTGCATATTTAGTTCTGGAATTATTGTTTTTGTTTGTTTTGGTTAATTCGATTCATGAGTGGTTGCGCTAGATAAATTATTCGGCCATTGGTTTTCGTTGAGCGGTGGATGCGGAACGGATTTTTTTGTTTTTGTTTTTATGTCGTTGCATAATTATTGTTTTGGTTTATTTTTTTTTATTTGATTATAATCGCGTTCTTTCTGTCTATCTCTCGTTAGATGTATAAAGTACATGTGGAATACGATCACTGAACTTTACTTTTTTCCTTTCATTCAATAAAAAGATTTTAATCGATTGAGTCGGGGTTGTCCAGTTTTTGCGATGTTCGGGGCCACGTTTTAGTAGTAGAAAGTGTCCAAATTATAAGAAAACGGTCTCCTTGGGTTTATACCTTTTGGCCACCAGTGGCGCTACATGCAAATCGTGCTGCATTCTGGGATGCCTTATGCAAACTGATGCAGTTTTCTAGGTAAGTGAAAATCCGAATTTCTCTTTTCTGAAAAAATGATCACATAAACGTACCGAGTTTTCTGCAAAGATGTTCCACTTGTTTTGCGCATTGCAAACTGCGATGTAAACCACCCATTCTTGCGCATAATTAGTGAGGTACATACTTCAGTATTTCGCGTCTGCATTAAAAATGGCACCGAAATAGAATCGACTATAAATGAAAATGATGTACTCGTGGATTTTATCAGGTGTTTTAATAGTTTTTGCTTTTTGAAGAAGTTACACGAGTTAAATTTGGTTTGTCTAGAGGTTGAAATAGATCGCCGGCCATTTTGTTGTTCCCGATAACCGAACTGGATTATGGGCAACATTTCACTTTGTCATATATGACAAAGTGAAATGTTGCCCATAACGCTCTGGTGGCCGTTTTTATAACTTCTTATCACTTTATCACTTCATCACGGTATCCTCTCCGGCCTCGCGTGGTAGCCGTCATCGTCGGCTGTGTATTTGACATTCATTCTTGAATTTGAGTCAAATAAAAGATTACGAAAAAATAAATAAATAAATAAATAAATAAATAAAATTAAGAATATTAATTAAATTTTATATTAATTTTCATATTTTCATCGATGTCTTACCTAGGTACAAGGTCTCGTTCAACGGCTTTTCTAGCATTGTGCGTGGCAGCGTGTTGCACTGCATTGGGCAGACCCAAATTTGCACAAAATCTCGACTGTTGAGAACACAATCAAACGGTTAAATTATTATTACTTTTTTAAATATAAATATTATTTACCATAAAATCCCCGTTAGTGATTAAATCTACACTGGTCTTGAGTGCTTTCAAAAATAATTTGAAGCAACGATGTATTTCTTTTTTGGAAATTTTAGAAACGGCACAGATTTCTGAAACGTAAAAATGTCAACCAACAGCTTCATTTCTTTTCATTTCTTTTTATTGAACCGGTCTGCATTGTGTATTGCCGACACGTATTGCCGACGTGTCGGCAATAAGCAATTCCGACGTGTAGCGCTACTCAATACGCGCAACATCAAAAAACGCGGTGTCGTGGTTATCAATATTGTTGGCACTCGAATTTGTTTTGTCGCGATTATCAATACTGGGAATTCCAAAATATAACTCACCTGTGCACGATAGAATAACTAAGAACAAGATGATGAGATATTTCATTTTCGACGGATGCTGTTGTAGGAGAAACAAGTCGACTGGCGGATTGTGGAAGAGCTTGTTGGCTGTGTGTGTCAACCGTAGTTGCGATACGGTATATATTGAGATATATTTAATGGGCGTGTATGAATGGTGCTTAATTAACTACATTCAATTGATTTCATAAGACACTATAAACTGAAATATTTTTATTAATTAAAACGAATTGATTGCTCATTACCAAAATAAATAAACGTTAAATTTGGTTTGTTTAGGAGTTGAAACGGATCGACAGCCATTTTGTTGTACCTGATAACCGAACTGAATTATGGGCAACATTTTACTTCGTCATATCTGACAAAGTGAAATGTTGTCCATAACGCTCTGGTGGCCGTTTTTATAACTTTTTATAACGCTACACCGCCAATGACGCCATCAAGGATGTGGTTGACGTCACCGAAAATGTCATCGTCAGTTAATTCGTCATCCTGGTACGCATTAGCCATCATTACTAATCAGATTAAAACAACAATTTTGCTCAATAACGAATTAATTGTTTGTATGCAAACTATAACTCACCTGTCAACGACAGAATAACAAAGAACAAGATGGTGAGATATTTCATTTTCGACGGATGCGGATGTAGGAGAAACAAGTTGACTGGCGGATTGTGCAAGAATTTGTTTGCTGGATGTGATTACCGTAGTTGCGATACGGTATATATGTAGAGATATATTTAATGGCCACTTATGAATGGTGCTTAATAAATTCCACTCAATTGTTTTCATAATTAATTGAAATCAATTCATTTTCATTTGTTTAATTTATTTATTATGGCAATTTTAGGGCCCCCTGCAAAAATATTATTGGGTCCCTCATGCCTTCGATTTTTAAGGGCCCAAAAATTCCAAAAAGGAAAATAAAATAAAATAAAATAAAATTAACAAACATTTTTTTTTTTAACTTTTTCAAAAGTTTTAGAATTTGGGCTCTAAAAAAGGCTGCGAGAAGGGCCCCCAGACCTTAAACACGCCTTTGGGGCCCCAAAATTACAAGCAAACAAAAATTTTCAAAAAATTATTTAAGAGAAAAAAACATTTTCGAAAAAATTTTTTAAAAATTTTTTTGGGCCCTGTTTCTAATATTTGGGGTTCTGCGTGTGGTAGTTACGCCGCTGAAAAGTGTATATATCCAACTCGAAACGATATTGTTAATCTTTAGATTAATCCCTGTAGAGGCCCCTAGACCAGTGGTTCTCAAACTTTTTTCACTGCGGCACCCTTGTCGGACTAAAAAAGAATAAAGCTCAGTGCAAATTTAACGCTCAGTTTGGATGAATTTTTCATTATTTCCTTTATGTTTATGGGAAGTTTAGTTAATTTTACCCTCAAATCACTTGACCCT
>JAQIXU010002680.1:0-11206 GCA_034701245.1 Strigamia transsilvanica
AACATCCAATTTTTGACCAAAAACATCCAATTTTTGACCAAAAACATCCAATTTTTGACCAAAAACATCCAATTTTTTTACTAAAAACATCCAATTTTTGACCAAAATCATCCAATTATTGACCAAAATCTTCCAATTTTTTACAAAACATCTAATTTTTGACAAAAACATACAATTTTAGATCAAAAACACTTAATTTTTGTGTGTAAAATATTGAACCAAAATGCCATCCCTCTGCTACATTTTCTGCCCCTGACTGGGTACTCACAATAATAACACTTAAAACACTACGGTACAACAAGTTTCACAATAATCCTATTTTTAACATTCCAAATTGAATTTTCAGAAAAAGCTTCTTCATCCCATTACAACCGATGACCATGTAGGTCGAAAGGTTTAGTTACATAATAAATACAATTTGCGAATTTTAAGCCAACAAAAAAATTCTATTTCCATATTTGAAACCTAATACTCACAACGAGCACTACTCACATATTAAAAAAATATGTAAAACCTGATAAAAATGAATATCTGTTTCCTGGAGTTAATGAAGTTGATTTTTTTTCCAAGCTCAAACCATGCATAATCTGTCAAAACAACTTTCCATCACATCAATAGTAATAACCAGAGAAACTCGATGCTAAGCTTCATTTGTAACGAGAACGTTGTGACATCCCATCTGTCAATATCTATTTACCACTTGCACAGAATGTCCTCAACAAATGCTCAATACAAAAGCACTAAAAGCCGCATATTTATCCTCAATCTCAAGTTACCCCACTTTTTTTTCATTTGCTAAAAAATATATATAAAAAAAAATTATTTTATATAAAACCCCCCCAAAAAAAAGCAAAATTGAATCGAAAGAGTAAACAAGACTTCCACCAAAAGGAGGCAACAACAAAGTGAATGCACTTAAGAGAAAATGCAAATTTTTTCCTCTGATAAATAGCTTTATTTTCCCTTCCATACACTCTCTCAAAGTAATCTCCAGATATAAAGTAAAGAAGATCTCTCTCTACCTGTTCTACATATCAAACGAGTCACTTCGCAAAACCTAACATATGGTAATAATCATTTGAACCAACTCTTTCCACACACCCCATATAAAACAGATGATCAATAGAACCCATAAAAAAACTGAAGGAATCAGAAGAGTAAGTTACATGTTTACCAGCTGTAGGTTTTATTAGAACTGAATACTACAATGACAATAGTTTCCAAGAAAACAATTTAACAATATAAATAAAAGATAAGCATTCATTCATGCTTGCATTAGTATGCATTAACAAAAACTAAAACTTAAAATAAAAAGAGATTAAATATCATTTTATTGACGACTAGTGACGTCTTTAGTAATTGCTCGACGTAATTTCGATTTTTATTTCATTTTTTTTAATGGTAAAAAAGAAATTACCTATAATAATTGGTGAAGTACTCGATTAATCAATTGAATTTGGTGGTATAACGAGGGTTGCAATGTGCCTTCCCTTAAAGAAAAAAGAAAAGTAATTTACTGCTAAAGACGTTTCGCTGCGGATAATGGTCGAACCAGGACAATTGAACCGCAGAAATTTATAGCAAAGTGCAATGAAGAAGAGAATTAGTTTCTAAGATGATGAAGTGAAGCCCTAGCAAGATTCATTTAATTAATTCTCGCGGTAAACATAGTTTCATCACAATTAATAATATCGATCCTTCTTAAACAAATAAAAAGGAAAATTAATTTCCAATTTTCTAGTCGTCCCATAACATTTTCCGGAACACATTTTCCTAATTTTTTCATCCATGTTTTTATTTTTTTTATTTTTTTTTTAAAATATCAACTTTATTAATTTAAAATTATTATATAAAAAAAATATATTGCAAACAGCACTTCCAAGAAATTTCAATTAATTAAGCAAGCAATGCAGCGCAGTGAAACTTACTTTTCCCCTGCGATCTTTCAATTTCAATGAGCAAACTGTCCAACAGTCAATCCCCACGACGTCAGACGATGACACGAGCAGTTTGACGGTTCTAATATCGAATATCGATCCGCGCTCGCCATAATTTCCTGTTATCTGCATTTTCTTAGCTCCCGGTTTTGCATATTCTGTGGATTCTTCTTAAGATAAACATTCTTTTATGCGATAAGAAAACAATTGGTGCAGTGCAAAACCCTTTTCGCTACATTTCTGGGTTTCCGTAAACAAATTTGATTTGTAATTCCAAAACCTAATTCCACTGAGATTAATGAGAAGATGGCTCAGGAATTAAATTAACAGAATAATTTACAACCATGACGAAGCAAATTGTGCAAACATCGCCGATTTAAAGTTTAATTTCTTGCAGACAACTAAGTTTCGAAAAAGCAAATTGGATTAAATGCTTTACACACAAGAAAAAAAATGGGGGAAAAAAAATTAAAAAAAACTGTGACAAATCTGTCAAATCTGTGCTTAACTTCAATGAAAGTGAGGGAAAAAACCTTCTTTTACCTTTATTTTCAAAGGCTAAACACAAGACTTATAGCTAAATTTGATTAGCTGCAACTCAAGCTTTCACATGGGAGGAAAACTAATGCAAGGATAATTCAATTTTCAAAATGCAGCCAAAGAATTAATACGTTCTACATCACATCTCTTATATCTATTAAACTTCAACCTTCACTACATAAATTTCACATTTCTACAAAAAAAAATAAAAAAAATAAAAAATAAAAAAAAGTATATGCTCTAAAATCTTCATAAACCTATATAAAAATTACTTTATAAAGTATGAATATGAAATATAAATCTCAGTTGTTCATTAATAATTTAGTCATTTCTATTTTCATAAACAAGTAGAAAACAAATAGAAAAAAAAAAACATCAAAAGCTAAAAATTGAGTTGCAAAAGAGAAAATATAACCCACTGCAGTATTAATGGAAAAATGGAACAAGCACTGCCACCTGTAATCAGTTGGTTGCAATGCTGTGAGTGAACTATTGAATGTGACATTTCTCTATCATTCAGAAAATAACTTAAAACCACTAAACTTTGACCGTGGGATCAAGGTTAATCATTTGATAACTGTGATCAATTGTCAGAAGAAGCATTACAAGAAATTGTGGATTTTGTTTGTTGACATGAATAATCCAATATTCATTCAAAATAACACGAGATGGCTAACTATAACTCAAAGATTTAGATCTTAGTGGAGTCTGTGCCCAGAACCATGACACAAAATTCGAATTGCACATAAAATGTATTATTGCACTAAAGACATGCAGCAAAGCACACACCAGATGGTCGTTTATACCTTGGGCAGAATTCACTAAAATATTGTTTTTCAATAACGATAGAATTTATTGGTGATTTATGATGAATCTTAACCAAAACTCCGAAATTATTGCAGATATTTAGAAATTGATGATGGATTAGTACAAAAAGCAGATTTCCAAATGAATCTACACCAAAGAAGTCATTTCCTTTCCAGTATAAACATAATGTTTACAAAAATTATAATAGAGGTTTTGCGATTGCATTTTTTATAAGTATAACTTATAACTTATAACTTATAGATTTATGAGCTATAAGTTTTAAGTTATACGCTCTAAGTTATAAGTTCATTCATTTTGCAATTGCACTTTTTTGTAACTTATAACTTTTACGTATATAAGCTAAAAGTGACACTAGCGCCACCAGTGGATTTTTCGAACAAAGATGGAGGCCAAGAACCCGAATTTCACTATAAATGGCTTCTATAAATTACGAAACCACTCCAGGATTGTAGCTTTTTCCGGGCTACAAACCTGAATATTTTGTTTTTTCATTTAATGAAGGAAAATTGGTTAAATTTGCGATCTTAGGCACTTACAACATGTGCGCCATCGTGGCGCACTATGGTGGTGATCGCTTACATAGTCATGTTTGAATTCGTAACCTCTATGTATGGGGCAACGTATAGGGCAATTTATAGATCTGTTCTATAAGTTCATTTCTAGTTTTTTCCAACTTATAACTTATAAGTTGGAAAAAAGTGCAATCGCAAAACCTCTAATAATTAAGACCACGAATTTTATTTTCGACTATATCGTACACATTTTAGTCTGGTTTCTTTTCTTTAAAAACTCAAAAAAAGGCCTCAGACCAAGTTGGGTTGCATGCGAACTGGACATCATTTTGCAACGCATCAATTCCTTCACATCGGACGCAGTTACGCAGCAAAACTTTTAACGATGTGCAACGTCATTACTTGCCAATACACTCAGTTAGCCATAATGCTCCGAGAAAATGAAAGTAACTGGTTCCGGAAAGATTTCTCTTTTTACTCTTGGCTTGTCAGGAGCATCTGCTCGTCGAGTCAAGATTGGAACATATTGAGACCACCCCCGGCCCCCTTTTTTCTAGCATTGTGTCGGTTCTTTCTGTATACACCGTGGCTGCAGGTCTAAGTGAGCAACGACTTATTCCTTCACCTCACCATTATCGACGTTTTAAAGTGAGTCAAGCTCGAAGCACTTTTTCAGGATTAGCAGTGAAGAAAAGGAGAGCGTCAAGAAACCCCCGAATCTTTACGACGATAAACCGCAGCAAACGGAAGATGATTCTGGAACCAATTCCAGTGAGCCGTCAGTGAAGCACTGACAGCAAAGGCTTTACAGTTTTACTGGCGCTTTAATCCATTTGCACAAAGTCTTATAGCCCTATTTATGACAAACAAACCACCGTTTTCGTGCGCCTATAGGTCACGGACTTTGCAGTTCGATAACCGGCGAAGAGCAATGTGTCAGAAACCTTAGATTTTTTCTAAAATGGTTATTGAGGAACAATTTGCACTTTTAATTAAAAAGAATTATCCACCAACCACTTGATGTTCGTAATATAGTCTATACTAATTTGGTCCTATAGTAGTTGATGCCAGGTTCAAACTGCGCAACACATTCTGCGAATGCATTTAACACGGCTTTTGCTTAAGACAGATGGTGTACTTGTTAGTAGGGTACAATATGGTCACGTACCAGTAGGTCAAACACCAAGAATTCAAAAACAAATTAAAAATCTCCATAAATTCCAGTCAAAAATCACAAAATCACAAAATTCAACACCAAAAATCCATAAAAATTAAACATTTTTCCGAGAAATATGAAAATTCCCACAAATAAAACCAAAATTGCATTCAAAAAATCAAAAATTTCCCCCAAAAAATTAAAAACTTTAGTGAAATATCAAAATTCCCTTCAAAATCACAAAAATTTCCCCCAAAAAATTAAAAACCTTAATGAAATATCATAATTCCCTTCAAAATCACAAAATCAAAACACCAAAAATCCAAAAAAATAGTCAAAATACCCTCAAAAAATTTACAAAAAAAAACAAACCAAATTCAGCTGATGTATCTTCTCCCAAAAGCAAAAAGTATAAATATTTGTCAAGGTAAATATGGCCCTTCTACATACGTATGGGTGTTTACAGTGGCCAAAATCTATCTCATACAAATGAAAGTTAAGATAGTTTTCCAAAAAACAAGTCTCTTGTTTGTTTACATTTGTTTGTTTACATGATCAATTTTCCAGAAAAGCAAAATTCGAATTCTAACTTTTCAGTAATTAATGAATTAATTAATTTTTTGTTGTGTTTATTGTTGTCGTTTGTTTATTTATTCAGTTTAATGCTCCTAAAACAACAACTGAAATTAGGGGATCATTTGTGCAGAATGGGATGGCATAGTTGGAATTTCGCATCCAGATAAGTTTGGGTCATACTCCTTTAGATGATATCAACATACTCTTTTCTGTAATTTTGCCTTTGGTGTGCTCGTGGACAGCAATAAAATCTACACTTGATTTTGGGTTTTCAAATTGACCAAAAGGCTGGCAGGACTTTGGAATTTCCTTTTTATTTACGTTTTCAGCAATGTCCCATGAAAAACAATGTCGTTTCATTTTTCAATAATGATTTCATAAACATGGGGGAACATTACAATCTCCTTCTTATTAGATAAACAATTCGACGATTGATTATTCTGTAATGAGAATTAGTTTGGAAGCCATTGAGGATATCTTTAGTCATTCTGTAGATTTTCCGATAGCCGAAAGACTTCTGAAGGATATTCTTCTGCGTTGGGAAATTAGCAAGTTTTAAAGTCTTGCAGTTTTCAATTCTTCAATTCTTCAAACCAGGAAATAACGTCATTTTGATAAAAAGCGCACTCAAACATTTTAGTTTTTGTAGTAAAAAAAAAAAAAAAACTGCTGAAGTCATGTTCCATAAGAAGAAAGATTTTTAACGCATCTAACACCCATTTTCGCCAAATTTGATTCTGCCACACTTTTCCATTAACGAGCACTTTGCTTAAAATATTTGCAGAGACAAGTTGCTCTTGGCTTGCTTATCACTCTGGTCTTGAAGCTGCCCATCACATCTACACACACTTAAAGGTTGTGAGGCCTCACAACACACACGAGACTAAGTTGTAACTCCTTGTTAAAAATAGCGTGCGTGCTGAATTCTGATTGGCGCAAACGAGCGACTTTGTTAGTTTGTCTCACGTCCGAGTCACATAAAAACGATTAAAATTGCATTTTAGTTTATTGAAGTTTTCCAGTATTAAATCGCAATAAATTCAATTCAAATGATAAAAACCAATAAAGTACAACAGAATCCGCTTGTCCTCTTCTGGGTAGTGTTGTCAATATTCCATACTCCGATTCTGTTGGTTCAAGTTGCTGATGTAATAAGAAAAATGTGTACAATTTATCCTCAATATTCATTTGCTGGAATTGATAACTTCTCCTTGCCAAAGGGAAAAAATGCCAATGTAAACAAAACTTGAAGCTTATGTACGTATACGGTTGAGGAAAACAAATACAAAGTTATATTATTAGTTTATCTAGTGCTTTTGATGGATAAACATTTTTTTGTCGGTTGGATTTAATTTGTATTCTTCTTGATAAAATAGCAGGATGAAAATTTGTATTTCAGTAACTTTAAACTGTTCAAACCAAAAATGTAAGCAAACAAACCGAAACCTAAAAGAAACAAAAAAAAACAAAGAAAAATTCAAAGCAAACAAAACAAATCGAAACAAAACAAAAGGAGACAAACAAAACAAAAGAAAACTAAAAAAAAAAAAAAATGAAAAGCAAATACAAGGAAACCAAAAATGAAACAAAACTGTTTGATATCACAGCAAAACAAAAATAGTTTAAACTTGCCAGACATCACCAATAAACTTTGTCGAATGGCAAAAAATCCTTCCAACCCATCAATGCACACTGCCCCCTATAAATATAATTCGCCAATAGTTATATAGAGGGTAGTGACCAGAGGCTTGGCACATGCTAGAATCTGGTATAACGTTGATCGTGAAGGCCGGGTTGGCTCTTATCAATTCCAATAGAATCCAGAATGGTGTCTTTGCTCCAAAGAGGATAAATCTTAGGGGACAGAGCGCACCAGTCATTTATCATGATTTAGCCTTTGCCAGATAGGTGAGAAAGTGTCATTCCCTCTATCATCTCACTTCTTTTGCTTCTTCCCCAAACAGCGCTGGACCCATTGAATTTTTTAAGTCTTTTTATTGAATCTCCTCATGCCGCCAGTCATTGGCATCAATAAGAACCTAATGCCTGTCACCTTCTTATGCATATCAGATTTTACAATGCCTTCAAACTTGATTTTCCATCTGAAATTCTTCCAATATTATGTATAATTCAGTTTCAAACAAATTTCCAATTCCTTTCTTTTTTTTTTCTTCTGTTCTTGCAGTAAAAGAGAAAAGACTGAAATATCAATGATTTTGTTTTGTAGAAAAAAGTAAAAAACATAAAGTAATGTAGCAGCTAGTCAATTATATGAAAATCCATACAACACTTGACTATGTAAACAAACATTCTAATTACTGGCTTTCATTATTGCCACCCGCTAAATCCACAGACAACCAAAGCAACCCCAATATGGCTGACTGTTTGTTTTCTATTACCTGGCCAACAGTTTGCAGGGGAAAATATGGACACTCTGTTGTTACATTCATGACAGTATATTAATTTTCTTGTGATGTCACTTTTTTCTTCCAAATAAATCAAATTGATTTTGCCCATCTTCTGGACATCATTTACCCCATCAGCTGCACGGGTGCCACAATATCATCTAAACCTCCCAACTTTACTTTTTCTCAGATTTTGCAACACTAGAAAGCAGTAAAACACTATCCCCAACTCCCTCTTCCTCGCCTCCATTTTGTTTCATATCATATAACCTTCAGCAAACCTATTTCAGCAACCATTTGGACCTCCAACACAACCAATGATGCATCCTCTTCGAACATAAATGACCCTTTTCTGCAACACCATCTGTTTACCCAATAAAAAATTGCAGAAAAAAAAACAACTTCTTCTGGTAGCAATAAGCTACCCCCATTTATACACAACTGTAGCAACCCAAGACTGGGGTCTTTTGTCACCAAAATGGATACACCGGTCAACAAAGGTTGAAACTTAAAGCAAGCCTAATACAGTACCATGTGGGTAGAACCCTTTAAGTCCTTGGACCATATCCAAAAGGTTAGCCAATATCTTTTAACCCTTTTCTATGCCCAACCATTCGACAGTGAAATTGCAAAAAAGCGGTGTGAAAAGGTCATCTCAAGCGCAGTGTATACACCAATATTTCAACTAAGGAAACTCGTTTATCAATCTTCATTTGCTGTCATTCGGACAGGGACAAAAATAAGCTTTTTGATAAACTAAAGCATGGATTGGTTTTATTTTTCATTTCACCCTCTGCTTGTAAAGTTGAGATACTTCCGCTTGTCTGCATATGTGATAGGAAAAACGGCCAAAAAAATCATTATATGTCTTTGGGTGTCAATAAAACTCATTTTTTTCCAGCTCCTTGCAATATCTGCTTTTATTACTCAGTTTAAAATGAAAAAAAAAGTAAAAAATAGTAACAAAAGTAAAGTTTAGAAGGAGTTATACTGTTCCAACTGAGAAAACATTAGAATTTTGATTAGACAAATAATTTTGTAAGAAAATAGACAATTCTCTTGGTTTTGGTGCGATGACAGCCAATCTTCTTTCAGTTGTGCAAGCTCACAAATCTTACTTATTTTGATGCAGATTCAGTAGTTGAATTGATGGGTCATTCAAAATTTAATTCAAAATTTCTCCAGTATTGTGTATTCATTACACAGTCCCATTAACAATAGTTATGGATACAGTCGAAATAGTGAATTTGCATACAAATTAGCATGGTGAATCGAAAATAAACTGTTCCTCTCCATGTTTGTTTCCTTTTAACATTTGAAAATACATCAATTACACCGACCACTTTACATGACATTTGCAAAAGAAATCACCATTTCAACCATCAATTTACACATTTAACTGACCATTTATTTTAATTGAATGCAAGATTAACACTCACTGCCCTTAACCTTTAAACTCCTCAAAAATAATGCTTTTAAAACAATAAGGGGTTTATGGAACGACTCTTGGATTGTGGGATCGCACAATCGCACATTATTGAACCCACTCTTATATGGCTAAAAAATATATTTGACAATAAATTTTGAAATTTGCCTAAATAATACATTCCAAAATATATCACTTTTCAAGAAATTTAATTTTGTGAATTTGCGATATTGCGAGTTTTCGATTAATTGCGATATTGCGATTTGTCTTGCGATATTGCATATTGCGATTTTTTTGCGATATTGCGATGTATCGCACGCGATATCCAGTTGCGATAGGTATTTGCGATATTGAAAATTATATACAGTATTGCTGTTGGGACATTTTATAGATTTGTCTTGGCTTATAAACAAAATATTATAACTTGCGATATAATGCGATATATTGCAATATCGCACAAGCCTATTCATTACATAATACATGCAAAAATGTAATACAAAATACATTATAGTATATTGTAATATAATTGTAATATATTTTTGAACCATGTGGGTAGTTTCGTACACATTATTATTCTTTCCCTATAAAAATTAATTATAAAACACACTCAAAAGTAAACCCACCTGATTTTACAAAGATTAACTTGACCTGTTTGTTATTCTCCACAGCAGTGAGAATAAGCCCAACAAGAAAAAAAATAAAAATAAAAATAAAAAATAAAAAATAACCTCAACAGAGGTTGTACAGATCGATGGAGAGACATGACGAAGAGTAGCAAAGCAACAAACGCGGGTAAAATTGAATCCCACGACCTGACACAGGGGCAATACACTGTCATGGCTGCTGTCTTAGACCCTCACGGCAACCTCATATATCCAATAACGGCGACGAGCCTAGCATCGGAGGCACCCAATCACGCTTGTTGTAACATCTCGTTCACGACACAACGAGCATATGAACTTTGCCAGCGGGTAGACAGGCGCACGTTTCTCGTTCGTAGCACCGCTCCACCCATCCGCCACCTCTTTTATCTCCATAGATGAAATACCTTCAACGTGTTGTGATTGAATTGCTCCGTGGGACCCCCATTTCGCAGCACATATACACACTGCAATCTCGCAATTGCGACCCACTCTTCCGATAAAATAAAAAAAAAAGAAAAAAAGAAACGTGTTTCAAAATGATTTGGACGTTCCAAAACTCGCATTCGACTGCACCACTTTGACACCCCCGGGTTGAACCAAACCGTTGTCCAATCCCACTACCCGCAATTCCATCTTTATTCATCGCGAATGGTCCGTTCGTATGACCAAGTTGCAATATGAGCGTTATTGGGTCTTGCCCGACATTGGATTACATTATAATGATTACTTTTGTGTTCAAACAAAAATGTACCGGTATTAAATAAATTCCAAAAAGGGTCTATTGCAGGGGTCAGCAAGTAATTTTCAGTGGGGTCCGGATACTATTGAAAATTTTTATCAAGGTCCAGAAAAAAAAAACTCATAATACTTACTAGTTTTAAATTTTTATTTTGACTCATTTAATTACCGTATTTCTTCCATTTGTCCGCGGGCCTCCATTAGCCCGCGGACCTCGAATAACGCGTGAGGTAAAATTAAAAATTGCAAATAACGCGTGGACCTCGTATAGCGCGCGGGACTAATGTCACGTTTCCGAAACGTATCGGGAACGTATCAGGGGAACATATCGACAGAACGTATCGGAAAAGTATCGGAGGAACGTATGGGGGGAACGTATTCATCAAATTAAGTCGAAATTCATGAAAAATTCATCAAATTAAGTCGAAATTCATGAAAAATTCA
>JAQIXU010002681.1:0-11205 GCA_034701245.1 Strigamia transsilvanica
TGGCGGGTCGGCCGCGGGCCACCGAGCCACGGGCCACCGGGAAACTCCCGGTAGCCCGCCTTGCCAGTCCAGCACTGTCTGAACAGTCTAAGATAGTCCGTCAGAATCGATCACGGATTTGAAGAAAAAAATTTTATCGGTGACAAATTGGTAGCGGAATGTTTGCTACGAATTTGCGACGGCAAAGCGGAGTTTACGAATATAATTCAATTTGCTTCGTTGGTCTCAACGCGTTCAGATTAGCGAGTTTTGGATCAGTTGTGGTCGCCAATTTCGGACAAGTTTCAAGAAATTGATATTACAAACTTGGGGAAAATGAACGGTATTTTACCGCTACTTAAAAGCTCACGTAGAACCGTGTTTCGAACGTTAGAAAAAAGAACTTTCGTATTGTGGTGGCAGTTGACCGTTTTCGACGTGGACGATATTTTGTCAGTTTTAGTTAAAATTAATTTCCAGCCACCAAATTTACTGCTTTCTTTATCCAAGTGGGTTCACCTGCACATCCACGCATTGTCCGAAACTAAATTAGAAAAAATTGTCGAAAACTTCGAGAAATTAGACTACTTTCATTAGAATTTAGAAACCGCCTTGCAACAGTACATCAAAGTTAGGAATCTGAAGATAGAAAATCCATCCCTGGTGGCGGCAATCATGTCGTACTGCCAGCACCTCAGACTGCAATCAAACGTCATTTTAGACTCCGTAGCCTGTTATTTCGTGGCTAATGCGTTTGATTTTTGATTTCACATCATTAAACATAAAAAAAAACACATTTTTTGGCATTAAATATAACAAAAAAAACATTTTTTGGCATTAAATATAACAAAAAAAACATTTTTTGGCATTAAATATAACAAAAAAAAACATTCTTTTTTGCATTAAACATAATAAAAAAAATTTTCGGCATAAAACGTAACAAAAGAAATTTTTCGGCGTGAAATACATGATAAAATGCAGCCTAACAACCGTCTCCCCCCAAACAAAAATTCACCAAAATAACCACAAAAAAATGTCTTAAAAACTACCAAAACTTTGCACAACAGCAACGCACAATAGCAATCCAAATGCTTGTATGTTTTTGAAAGTTTAAAAAGTTTTTAAAAGTCTAAAATTTTTTAATGTCCAGATTTTGTTTTGGAATGCTTTACATCACCTCTTGATTAAATCAGCTTTATTTCCTGTAGTTATTGCACTTCTAAATTTTAACCACCTCCTTAACTCAACTACTGTTGCTTTTTCAAATTATTTGTCTATAAACGCGCCTGGGATATTTGAATTGTTCATAGACACGTGGGAATGGAATGGGAATGGAATTGTTGTCGTACCATTATCAATCCCATAATACATAGCGCGGCATTGGCAATAGATGGCGCTAGCATAGTTGTGCAAATCCGGTATTAAAATGCTTCGGTTTTCACAGTTCTCGCTTGGTTTTTCTCGGTTTTCGCTTGGTTTTCCTCGGTTTTCGTTTGTGGCCGATTGGTTTCCTGTTTATGTTATGTTCACCTAAAGCATACCATTATCGTTTTCTTTCTGTGCAAGCTGCCTTGCATATGCCATTTGGCACTTTTCATGTGTTTTGCACATGAAAAGTGCCGTTTTACACAAGAAAAGTTGCGTGATCAATAGTCGGCCCGATCAATTGACGCCCGATCAGTTGGCGGACCGATCAGTTGACGGACCGATCAGTTGTCGGCCCGATCAGTTGTCGGCCCGATCAATTGACGGGCCGAAGGATTTGCCCCGATCAGTTGTCGCGCGATCAGTAGTCACCAAACCAATGTAAACACCTGTGCATGTGGAAAATTGACGTATTCACTTTGGCATTTCGTGAGCGTATTAAAAATCTCACTAGACATACACGGTTTTCCAGATAAATAAAATTTGAATTTTCACTTGGTAATTGAAATCACAAGTTTGTAATCTTTTTGTCTTTTCTAGATAAAATGGGTTTGAAAAACCAAGTGACATCAACAGCTTTGTCATCTGAATACATCTGGAAAGTTGCTAACTTTAATCTGGGGCGGCAAAGTTACACCAGCAGCAAATCTTTTTACACCATTGGAGCTGGTTATAGAATGGGGCTAGTGCTATCGGTCCGTAGCATTGGAGAGGGAACACCTTGGTTAGGTCTCTACCTAAGAGTAATGAATGGTATAAATGATGCAATACTCAGTTGGCCTGTACAGTATCATGCAGAAGTTAGCTTGTTGGATCAATTGACACACAAAGCTCATCACTCCAAAAGTCTAGAATCTGATATTATCAATTATAAAGAATGTTTTGACAGACCAACTGGTGAAGGCAACAGGGTATTTGGAGAAGAATATTTTATTCGTTTAGATGAAATTGGGCCAAAATGTTTTGTAGATGGCACAATGATTTTTAAACTCGATTTAACTATTACATCTTAAAGATAATTGTAAACCTTTGAATGTGTCAACTAGGTCACTCAACCTCAGAGACGTGACGAGGGCGAGGCAAAATTAGAGGGTGACAAATCAAACTGCTAAATATCGATATTTGGGTTTATTTGGTTTTTTTATTTTTATTTTAACTGTTTTCACCAGTTTTTTTTACATTTTTTTATGTGATTTTACTCGTTTTACATGGTTTTACTTGTTTTTATGTGATTTTACACTCTTTTTATGATTACATGGTTAAAAATGGGTTTAAAAAGTTTAAAAACGAATTTAGAAAGTGTAAAAATTGGTAAAATCATGTAGAAACTGATTTGAAACGGAAAAAATGGTTTTAAAAAGTGTACAAATATGTAAAAGCGGAATCAGAAAGTATAATAACGTGTAAAAACAAGTTAAAATCGAAATAAATTAACAAAATATCAATCTCTTGATCAATATATATGCAAGGATGAAGAGCAAGCATTCATTGGAATCGATTTACCGACGATTCGACTTACTTTTCAAGCTGCAAGAAAGCTCAACCCAACTTCTTGCGATTCAATTGCGAACTGCCGAATTTCCAAAATGGCCACCCAAACAACCAGCAAATAAAACGATTTTCTTTTCAATTTCTTTATTTCAATAAACTTTTATTACAACACGCAAAATTACAAAACTGCACACAGACAACAGTGCTGGACTGGCCCGGCGAGCTCCCGGGAGTTTCCCGGTGGCCCGTGGCTGATGGCCCGTGGCTCGGTGGCCAGTGGCCGACCCACCCGACCTGTGTGGCCCGACCCATCCGGATTTCTCGGTAGGAAATTTGTTCCCAGTCCAGCCCTGACAGCCAATTCAGTAAAAATGTTCGTCTTCCGTCGGCAACTCCAACAAACTCATCAGAGGCTGCAGCAAGGGCGCCCTAAACAAAACGAGCGATTTTTCTGTTCAATTTGTCGATTTATCGATCGATTTTTTACCAGAATTGAGAGTATCGTCCGTCGATCATGTCGGAGCATTCGCGGAGCAATTTGGTGATCCCGACGGAACAGATCTTCTTTCTGTGGACCCCGAGACCTTCTGCACCTCGGTGATGTTTTGTCCCAGTGTTCTGACAAATTTTTTCAGGACGCAAACATTTTTAAAAATGAATTAATTGCTCGTAATGAGAGTCGTTTAATTGGTTAATTTCATGCCGAAATTATACATGTTCACAAACTTTCTCTGAGTTAAAATGCTCACACCAAAGAGTATTGGTCGAAACTTTAACCTTAATAGATTGGCAGTTCTATTTCTGGCATCTGAAGGAGAGATTGTTTCCAGTTCTGCCATTCGGTGCATATTACGGCTTATCTTTTGGGAAATTTCGTATCGCTCACCCTGCGAATAATCCATTTTTGGGCACACACAAATGCAATATGCAATCAATTTAATTGAGACATTTGTAAAATTACGTCTCTCTTCTGCATGAGAAGTATGCCGTCGCGCTTGATCCTGAGCCTAATAAGAGTACTAAGAGCGACACGTAATCGTAACGTGTGTGTTAGTTTTGGGCAATTTCTTTAGGGTTTTTTGGGTTTTGGGCAATATTTGTTTATTTTTTTTTTGTTTGGTTTGGGCAATATTGTTTGGGTTTTTAGGGGTTTGGACAAGACGTTTTGTTTTTGTTGTCAGTTTTTGCGTTTTGCGTTTTGTGTTTTGAGTGGATTTTTAGATTTTTTTAGGATGGTTTGAAGCAGATTTTGCGTTTTTAAACAAACAAGCAAATACCACCTATTATCACAACCCAAAAAACCCACCAAAAACAACAACAACAACCACAAAAATATCAAACACTCACCCGCTCATTGTTTCCCAACAACCCCGACCTTGAGCCTCCTCCACGCCGCCATAAACTGCTTTGACCGACCCCTATCACCATCATCCAAACGCGCGCACTATCACCACCACCACCCCCCCCCCCCCCCCCTCAAAAAAAACAAAAAACAAAAAACAAAAAAAAAATCACAAACGATCTTACGACTTTCACCGTCCTTGACCAACATCCAGTGCTCGCTAGCACAACTACCCATAAAACACCGTTCTGATTGAATAAAAATAATTTTAACTCAACTGGGATCTACTTGTATGATAAGCGTCGATATACAATCGATTTTTTTTTTTACCAAAAATGCAAATTTTGTGTCTGAAAATGCGTTTTATGCACTTAAAACTGCATTTTTGTGCTTGCAAAATTGGACCATTTCTAAATATTTAATATTTCTATTTTTTTTTTTTTGTAATTTAGTAATTTGTCGTCTTTTGTGATTTATTTGGTCTTCGCAGATATCTATTGTAAAAAATAACGGCAATTTCGCCATCAACGATTGGATATGAAACAATTTACAAATAATTTGATCATTAAAATGTATCATTTTATTATCTTTAAAGTCTTCTTCAAACAAAAATGAAAAATTGTATTTGAAAAACCAAAAATATCAAATCAGTAAAACAAAATGGTGATGAATTACCACTCAAATTCCGGATCATCCCATTTAGTTTTGAGGCTAATTTCAAAATCCAACTTGTTCCGCTTAACGAAAGTGTCAATTACATTCACGACTGAACTGTTAATATCAAGACAATCAGTGCTAATTAACGCATTCAAAGGACTATACATTTTCACCAAATCCATGATCCCGTCTAAAGTAATCACATTGCAATCCCAAAGGTACAACGCTTTCACACTTGTCAAAGCACTCGAGTTTACAAGTTCTGCAATCAAATTGTCATTAAATGCATAAACTGTAGTCAAATGTAGCTCTTCCACATTCACGCATTTCACCAATATCGTTCCGATTTGTAATTCCGTCATGTCGATATTCCCGCCTTGTATATCCAGAACGCGTAACTTCTTAAACGGAATATCTTCGTCCGAATTTATGGGGCAAGAGCGATTGATAAGCGTCGGCATATACTCTTCCCGAGCTGCACCACTGGAAATAGAGATACTACAATCTTTCATTTTCAAACTCTCTAAGTTGGGGCAAGAACGATCGACGAGCAAAATGTCGATATCATCAATAAAATCCAGATGCAAACTAATCAATCGTTGCATTATCTCGTGTTCCAACATAATATTCAAATCCACACTTTGATACAAACTTCCGATATTTAAGTTGCGCAGACGAGGAAAACTGCCGATTGCAATGTCAATGTCTTCACATTTGTACACCGATATTGACGTCTCTTCGATCGAATTGGAACAAACGCGCACGGGTTGGTTTACTGCGAATTGTTGCTTCAACACGTGAAATATCTCATCCCATTTATCGTTTCGGAAAAGTTTCAAAAGTGGCAGGCGGTTCAGAAGGAATATGCAACCTTTGGCGGTGACTCTGGTTCCGCAGGTATTCAACTCCAATAGTTTCGTGCAAGCACTTAACGCGCGGATCCCGTTCACATTATCGCATTTGGACAGATCGAGGTGCGTTAATTGTGGGCAACTTTTCGCGATTTGAACAATGTGTTGATCGTTGCAGTCCAAGCTATTTACCAAATTCAATCGTTGAAGTCGTGGCAATCGTTTCAGCATTTTGAGTATGTGTTTGAAATCGATTTCACTCGCAGACGACAAGTCTAAATTCACAAGGTTTTCACACACGTTGCCAATTTGATCCAAAATAGATTCAATATGCCATTCGAACACGTCCAGGTGGTGCAATGATTCGGTTCCGGGACGAATGAAAATTTTCGATGGCAAAGCTTCGTATTCATCTGCAGATTCAGATTGTTTACACAGTTTCTCGAAGACGTTGTTAATAAATGTGGACGGTTGTTGCACTAATTTATCCTGCATTGTGTGAAGATTGTTGCAAATCACAAGTAAACACATTTCTTCGAGACTCGCTGGTGATTTTCTGTACGGCATGTTGACGTTGGACGGATGGTCGAATGAATGGTGAAATTACCTTGTAGACCGTGTTTTAAAACAACTGGAATGTATGGTGCGCATGGATATACGTTTGCTGCTGCACGTTTTCATAATAAAGCAATTTGATTGGTTGGCTATTTCCAAAAGTTAATCCCTTAACTTGCTAGTATTTTCTTCACATATGATAAATTCTCCAAATATTATTACTCGTTTCTCCCAAAAAACGTACGGAAAACGGATTTAAACTACTCGCGAACGACAGGACACAGTTCAAAGTAAACTTTCTACTGATTTTATTCTGGTAAAAAGCAGGTTGTAAAAAAGGGGGAGTTAATCCCCTACATACCAATGACCAGGGGTCAAGTAACAACCCCTTTTACAAAGTAATGGTCAAAGGTCAAACACATTTTCCAAAATTTAAATTAAAAAACTCCAAATGACAAACAATTATTACTCAAAACACAAACATTCACAAAAAAGGTTTATAATTATAAAACAATTAAACAATCATTTAACTTTAACTGATCACATCTAATTGATATCAAGAATTTAAAAGAACATATAAAATCGAACACTTTAAATCTTAACCACATATTTTAATCACGAACACCTGAGTTATTTTAAACCTTTTCTTTGGAAGCTCTAGTTTTCACAACATATGAACAAACTCAATATTAAATCACAAATAGCTGTAAATCCACAAATAAATGAGGTAATGTTTGATGGCTTTCCTGCAATACCTCAGTTTCAACAATCCTGGATCCAAAATTTCGTCAAATTTGTCATTAAATCGTATGAAAAGGCAGTTAAAAGCGAAATAAATTTTATTTCCAATGTGTCAAACTGTCACTGATTTGGCAATTGTTTTGTTTTTCAATTGTGCTGCACTGCAGCGTACCAATTACCCAATTGGCTTGAATTAAATGACTGTTTTTACAAATTAAACAAATTAGCATATTGACAGCAATTATCGCGACGTTTGGTTTAGGTTTATATCACCAGTGTGACTTAGTGGCCCCAGAAAAAAGATTTCAAAGTAATTTATGATCAATTACTCATAATGAATCGAATTCGCTGCAATGTGTGTAATGTTTAGCATCTGGCCAATTACTTCTACTTTGATCATCAAACTCTTGGAAATGCAAAATCCGTTGAAAAATTTGGATTTGCAGCATCAAGTAAATATGAAACAATTTACTAATATAAATTTATTGATCATTATAATATATAATTTTATTACCCTTAAAGTCTTGAAACAAAAATTGAAAAATGAAATTGAACAAGTTAGTAACGAATTACCAAGCATTTCCTAATTCCCAATCACCTCCCAACCTCCAACGCGTTTCTTCGATAATTTTCAAATCCAAGTTCTTCCGCTCAACATAATTATCAATTACTTCCAGGTCTGAACTGTTAATATGAACACAATCAACGATGATTAATTCACTCAAAGGATTACTCATTTTCACCAAATCCATGATCCCCTTTTTAGTAATCTTTTCGCATTCCGAAAGAGATAAAATTTTCAAATTGTTCAACACATTTGAGTTAACAAGTTCTGCAACCAAACTATCTCTAAAAGCATCAACTTCAGTGATCTCTAGCTCTTCCACATTCACGCATTTCAACAATTCATTCATGTCATTAATCCCGCCGTCTAAACCTAACACGCGTAACTTCTTAAACGGAATATATTCGCCCGAATCTGCAGCACCGGAAATAGAAATACGACAATCTTGCAATTTCAAACTCTCTAAGACGGGGCAAGAGCGATCGATAAGCGAAATATCGACATCATCAAAAAGATCCAGATGTAGATTAATCAATCGTTGCATTATCGCGTGTTCCAACATAATATTCAAATCCACACTTCCAGATCCCGCGATACTTAAGTTGCGCAGACGAGGAAAACTTCCGATTGCAATGTCAATGTCTTCATATTCGTCGAATGTTATCGCAGTATCTTCGATTGAGTTCGAGCAAATGCGCACTGTTCGATCTAATTCGAATTGTTTCTTGAGCAAGTAAAAAATCCTACGCCAACGATCATTTTTGAAAACTTTCAAAACTGGCAAACGCTTAAGAAGGTAAAGACAACCTTTGGCGGTGACTCTGGTTCTGCAAGTATTCAACTCCACCAGTTTCGTGCACTCACTTAACGAACGGACCGATTTAACATTAGCGCAATCCAATAGATCGAGGTGCGTTAATTGCGGGCAATTTTCCGCGATTTCATCCACGAGTTCATCGTTGCAGTACGTACTATTTTCCAAATCCAATCGTGCGAGTCGTGGCAAGAGTTGCAGCACTTTTCTTAAGGATGTGAACCGGATTTTACACACAGATGACAAGTCTAAACTCACAAGGCGTTTACACACGCGCCCGATTTCACGCAATACAGATTCAATCGGCAAATCGAACATTTCTAAATTCTGCAACGATTTGGTTTCGGGACGAATAAAAATTGTTGACGGCAAATGTTTACAGCAAGAATAAAGATCAATTTGTTCGAAGACGTCATTAATAAATGTGGACGGTAGTTGCACTAATTCGTCCTGCATTGTTTGAAAATTCTTGCAAATCACAAGTAAACACATTTTTTCGAGACTCTGTGGTGCCTTCCTGTATGGCATGTTCACGATGGACGATGGTCGAATGAATGGTTAAATTTGCGGAAAACTGGCCTACACGACTGCAAAGAACCGACTCGACACGTTCACTGTGCTAGTTAAAACAAGACTGATTTTTATTTTAGCTTTACAAAAGAAGAAAGCTTATACTAATCCCCCACATTCCTTTGGTTTATCCCCCCCTTTACATACCACTCCCCTATTTGCATAGGACTCCTCCATTTAGATTTCTCCCTGGTGAGGAACATAAACCCTTAACATCCTGACTTGAAATGTGTTTGTTTATTTTATTTATATACGCTTGAAAACTGTATTAATCACTCAAACCATTCAAAAGCTGTTTCTATAAATCAATTATCAATTTCAGATTTAACTTGTGTTTCGTTTTATTCGACCAGAAATCTGAGGAACAAGAGGAATGTAAACGCATCTCAGCATGAGTTTTTGGACTGAGATTACTGGGTTGGGCTCCGTGTGCGGAGGCTTTTTAATTCCCCAACAACACAAAGAAAGGTCGTTGGTTCAGTGTAAAAGTTTAGAAAAATTGCCCATTGTTGATTGCGAAATGGACCCTTTGGACGATTTAATTCTCGAACTTGTTGAATCGAATTCGCTGCAATGTCTGGAATGTTTAGCATTTAGCACTTCGATAATCAAACTCTTGGAAATGCAAAATCCGTTGAATAAGCTATTCCTGTGGTTTTGTGATAATATAGACATTCAGGCTTTTGATGCAATTAAAAGTTACGGTATGTTAGAAGTAAAAATTTGGATTTGGAGGTTAAATCCACTATTGATAGCTTTTAAGTTTTAAATAATAATAAAGTGCCAATTTTTTTTTTTAGATAAAATCGAACTGCTATAAACACGCTCATAAATATTTAAACACACGATAATTGACAATTTAATATTATTAGAGAATGGATTTCAAGTGCTATAAAAGTATCAGACTGAATACTGACTTGTGAGTACTACAAGATATAAGGGGGGCGGACTAATCGGCAGCTGTCAGCTGACCAAACGGATTAACAGCTTAATCCCCCCCACAACCGCGTTTTTTTTTAAACTTGAAATTTTGCGTAACATTTTGAATAACATTTTATTGCAGATATAAGGTCTAATACACATATAAAGAAGTTTAATATATTTAAGCTGATTTTACAAATTTCTACAGAATAAAAAACACACAACACATAATAATTTGGAAAAAGACAAAACAAACTAATTAAATTAAAATTAAATTAAAATAAATAAAATGAACAAAATAAAATGAAATGAAAGAAACAAAATAAATTAAAATAAAATGGACAAAATAAAATGAAATGAAACAAATAAAATAAAATAAACAAAATATAACAAAGTAACATATGTTGTTTATATGTATGATTGATTCATTGCCTTTAACCAGGGCCGGATTAAGGGTGGGGCGGCTAGGGGACCATTGCCCCAAGCCCCCCGATTCTGAAGGACACCTCTGGCACAGATAAAAATGTATATTTCCTTATTTAAAACGCAATCCTTCAATTTAAAAATGCACTTTTTCACCTTATACTGTAGGCATATGTTCATTTATTAAATTGTGTGCGTTTTCAGTAAATGGTGCAATTTGGATAATCATTTCCGCACAGTTGCTGGTGTGCATTCAATTGCTTAATTTGATTATATTTCCACCAAATGTTGCAATTACGATCATTATAACCACACACAGTTAAGTCATGCTAATTGGAGCTGTATTTCCTATATATTATGCAGCATTAACCTCAGAATCTATAGTTTTCCAAAACTGACAAACTATAAGCAAGAAAAGCTCATTTTTATCCAGTATCCAAGTAAGGACCTAGGTAAGCTCTTTTGGAATGTAATATAATTTATTACGTACATGAAAACCTTTTTTCAATTTCAAACGATTTTTCCGTTTCTAGCCAACATAGCTTTTCATTAAAAATATTTTTTCTCTGTTTTAGTCAGCAGTATGAAGCTGTACCTGTTTATTTTTGCTTTTCTAATGGTTTTGGCATTGAATGAAGTGGCTGCAGGTTGTCGTTGGGATGGAACTGCACGGTTTTGCAGTGGTGCTTGTAAGAAAGGAGAGCTCATATTGTGGAACTAGCAATACTGGTAATGGTGCTTTGTGTTGGTCCGGGAAAAAGGTTCGCTGTTGTGCCTCATACAGGGAGTGTTAGTAATAATAACACTGGATTTGCTCTACAAATGTAATAACTGTACACATTTCAGTATTTGTATTAGCTAACTCCAAATA
>JAQIXU010002682.1:0-11201 GCA_034701245.1 Strigamia transsilvanica
AATTTTGGATCTACAAAATGGAAAATTATAATTTTGGATCTACAAAATGGAAAATTATAATTTTGGATCTACAAAATGGAAAATTATAATTTTGGATCTACAAAATAGAAAATTATAATTTTGGATCTACAAAATGGAAAATTATAATTTTGGATCTACAAAATGTTTGGATCTTTAAAATGAATACTTTTAATTAATATCCTGAACTTTAAGTTTAATTTGGTGGATTTTGGAGCTTAAAAATTAATTTGGTGGATTTTAGAGCTTAAAATTTTAAACTTTAAACCAAAATGTTCAACATTTATGACAAAAATTTTAGTTCTTCTTTTGATTTATTGGGATTAATTGAGTAGGAAATAAAACTCTCCACGCTTGTTATTTGTAGGTTAAAAGTGGTAATTTTTTGTTTAATTATTTACTTCCTGTTTTTCCATTGCTTTGCAAAGCAGTTTTGTTTATAAAAAATAAAATAAATTGGATCCTGCTTTGACCATCACATATCTGCATTTGATTTTAGTAAAATATGGCATCAATGTTTTGTTTGAAATTTATTTTCATGTGTGAACTAACAGCTTTAATTTTTTTAACAACCAAATCTGATGTAGCAATTGAAAAAGAATGGAAAAAATTGAAATTGATGTCAAAGTGTGAACAGATTTAATTTAATTGATGTCAGATTGACAAAATCAGCTGGAGATAAACATAATCAATCAAAATAAATTTTATAAAATTTTTATTTTTTTTAATTCCCAGCTAAATATTAATTTCAATACTCAAAACCAAATTTTTTTTTCTCTGTTTTTATTGATCCATTGAACCTTAGAATATTGCTTAATTGAAATTATACTAAACTATAGGTTAGCGAAGAAAGCATTTGATAGAATCAAATTATAATGTTTTTGAAGGCTGAAAATCACTACCTGGAACATGGAGTTTTCAAGCCTCTGATTATGTAATTGTCAAGTTGGGTTGTATGTGTGAAATTGGTTTGAGAAAAACATGAAGAAAAAAAATTGAAATAAATATAAAGAAAAAGTGATTGCAGATGAAGATGTCAATAGCCTCTAATAAGGACTTGGACAAGAGTGGCCATTGTGTGGTAGTGTAATAAAGTGGCATTTTCAAGACACTATTCAAAGCTTGATTGCTTTTAACAAAAAAATTGAGGCTAAAAAAAAAACACAAAAAAATCTATAAAAATCAATTTTTATTATTTATATTTTATATTAATATAAATATAAATATAAATATAAATATAATAAATATAATATAATATAATATAATATAATATAATAATAATATAAATTTAAATTACATTTTTTTAAAAGCATAATTATAGAAAACTTATGGGATTCATTTAAAATCAAACTTGTAATTTGGATTTTAAATTGGTTCACTTCAGTGAGTATTAGGCCTAATTTCTTTTTTCTATCTATTTCTTTTATATTCATATAAAAATTAAGCTATATTATTTATGTAGGCCAATTAGCAATTTTTTTTTCTTAAACATTGATTTTTTTAATTTTTTTTACATTAAAATAAAATGGTTGATTTTGAGGTTTAGGAAATTTGTTTTCAATTAGACATGTGGTAAATAATTAGTAGGTTTGTTGGCAACAAATATTTTGCCCATATGTCTCATAAATTGTTGGGTGGAATGCCTGTGGTGGAAATCTTTTGCATTCAGCTGTCTACCCCATGCTAAAGAATCAGTTCCATATTTATATACCAAAGTTATTAAGGTTTCTTTCCACTTCTCATTCTCATGAAAAATTTATATGAGGTATGGACATAAACTAGAATTCAGTTTCAGAGTTGAAAAAAAAATATTTTTTTTTGGTTGATGCTGATTTTGGATATAATATTATAAATTTTGATCACATGTATAATCATGTTTAGATTTTAAAACTCTATGGAAATATTCCAGTTTTAAAAATTTGAGAAATAAACTTGGTGACCAGACTGCAGGGCTGGATTTAGGTATTGCACAAAAAGTTTAATTTTAAAAAATCTAAAAAATACACTTATTATTATCTCTTTATATATAGTAAATATAAATACATACGCGGCAAAGAAAAAAATTACTTACAAAATTAAAAATATATATTATATTTCCAATTTAAATACATTCATTCACATCAAAAACATTATAACGTCTAGGAACCTTCTGATCCCGTCTCGGAAAACCAAGATTTTAAAACGACGGAGATCCTGGAAGTATACTGTGAAGGCCAGACTCTTTATACTGAAAAAGGGACTTTCCTGCAAGATTTTTATAATGAAATTCCAACAATGCTTTCAACTGCAACGACATTATTTTCACAATTTTTTCGCCAGCATATTTTTAGCGTTGAATTGTGGGAACATGTCTGCCCAGTGTTGGTACACGGGTCTATAATTAGCGGTTAGGATTATAATGTACTGTGAGAGCTCTATATTAAAGCAATTAAACTATAAATTACTGGCCACCTCATTACCACAGCCCCTTATATTTATACACGGTCATACACTCTCTATGGCGGGACTTGTTCACGCCCACCTTGAGGCTGTATTTGTCATAAATTACCATTACATAACATTGTGTGTACGTGTTGGATTGTGCCCTGCAATGACAAGAAGTCGTTTGACAGGCCTTTTTGACATTAATGATGGTGGTAGGCTTTGCTTGCAATTGATCTCTTAGCAAATAGGGCGATTTTTTTTTATTCATTTTTATTCCCCTTTATTTTATTAATACTTTTTGTGATTAATTTAAACCTGAAACAAATTGGTTTCTTTTTTTCTATTATTTTATTAAATATCAACACTTTAAATACAAGTAATTGGAAATTTGTAAACAATTAAAATAGAAAAGTTATAAACAATAAATTGAAAAGTTATAAACAATAAATTGAAAAGTTATGAACAATAAATTTAAAAGTTATAAACAATATATTGAAAAGTTATAAAAAATATATTGAAAAGTATTAAACAATATACTGAAAAGTTTAAACAATATATTGAAAAGTATTAAACAATATATTGAAAAGTTATAAACAATAAATTGAAAAGTTATGAACAATAAATTGAAAAGTTATAAACAATATATTGAAAAGTTATAAACAATATATTGAAAAGTTATAAACAATATATTGAAAAGTTATAAAAAATATATTGAAAAGTATTAAACAAATTAAAAAAATGTATAGAAAATTGATCTAGAAATATATAGAAAATTGATCTAGAAATATATAGAAAATTGATCTAGAGATATATAGAAAATTGATCTAGAGATATATAGAAAATTGATCTAGAAATATATAGAAAATTGATCTAGAAATATATAGAAAATTGATCTAGAAATATATAGAAAATTGATCTAGAAAATATATAGAAAATTAATATAGAAAATTAATATAGAAAATGTATGCAAAATTAATATAGAAAATGTATGCAAAATTAATATAGAAAATGTATGGAAAATTAACATAGAAAATGTATGGAAAATTAACATAGAAAATGTATGGAAAATTAACATAGAAAATGTATGGAAAATTAATATAGAAAATGTATACACAATTAAAATAGAAAATTAATAAACAAAAAAAGAGGAAATTCCCATTCTTAATTTTTTTAAATCAGAACTTTGTTAAAAAAAACTTATAATTTATAATTTTATTAATAAACAAAAAATGGTTATTTTTTCTTCACAATATTTAATTTAACTTAAGATCTTGCCACCAATTTTTTTTTTACAAGAAAAAGAATGAGATTATATTTATACTTTTTAGAAGATTAAAGGGCTGCAAAAGGTTTGGTTTTTAATCAATTTGATAGGCTACTTTAGTTTAATGATTGTATTGCGTGATATTTTGCAATTTGTATTTTTCAACTGTGATTTTCCAAGTGTATATAACACTTTACAAACATTACACAAAAAAAATAGGAAAAAATGAAATTACTTGTGATTGATATTGCAAAGTGTTAACAATAAGTATTTCCTCATGCAGTGAAAACATAATTACTCTGATAGCCAACAATTTATCGCTTTTTTTATTAAACATATTTTCCAAATTTTAACAATTTTTTAAAAAAAATTATTTTTTTTTTAAATTTCCTTCTAGGTGTTCCATTACTAGAAGAAGCAGAAATTGAAACCAGTGAAACCAATGAAAATATTGCTTCTGAAGATGATGCAACACCATCACCAACTTCCAATTAATTTCTTTTTATAAATAAATGTAAAAAAAAAAAAATTTACAAAAAAAATTCCCATTGTTGGCATGTTTGAGATTTCAATTTTTAAATTAGAGTTGTGTTATTTAGAACTGTAAATTTAAAGTTTAAAAACCAACAGAAACATAGTTTATTTAGATATCTAAACAAGTCTAGAGGGGCCATAATTCTGAACAATGAATTTCTTGTTGTATAATTTTATAACACTTAAATCTAATAGCCATTTATATCCATGACTTTATTGTTATTTATTATTATTATTATTACTAAACTTAATCTCATATAAAGCCATTTCACTTAAAACTCAAATAGTGTTGATTTGGTTGACTATTTTGGACTCAAAATGGCTGTCAGTGGATGTAAACAGTTTTTTCTCACAGTTTGTCTTCCTATGTACAATTGTGTTATACAAAGTAAGAAAACTTTTCATTGCACTGTATTGTAAACTCAAAACAAATATTCATTTAACTTCTTGTGTTTGTTATTATAGAAATAAACAGGTTTAAGATTTGGTCAAAAATGTGGACAGTGACACTAAGCCATTGAATCATCAGCAGATCAACATCAGTTGTGTGAGGTTTGAAGGTAAGTAGCATTAGGCCTCCAACTGAGTTAAGGTGCAATATAATTAAGTAATAACCTTCCTAAAATGTCTTCGGATATATTGGGTTTGTGCCAGTGCACCTCGCGGTATCCGGATTCGCGGTATAAATAATTTTTGCGATAGTACATGCACCCCGTAGACATTTTGGGTGTTCATTGGTTACATTTTTATGTTATGTGGTTTCCAGCCATTATGACTGCTCTAAATGGCAACAGCCAATAGGAGGAAGGGACTGAAAACAGACTTTAGTTAGGCATGCCTTAGAGGCCGCTACAGATAAGTAGAAACATGCCAGTAATAAAGAATTGCTGTTTTTTGGGAGAAAATTGGCTCTAATTTGGTGTTGGAGCAATTAACCCTTTATTTTGCAATACGAGACATGCTCTGTAATTATCATTGGAAAATTTAATTTATACACGTCTTTTATGACAAAGCACAATTTTGTGTGTGAAATTGTTTCATTATGATTATACCCCATTACTTGCAAAATATTTCTTTACAACTTGAGAAAGGTCTTTACATGGTTTGCAGCAGTCACCTTTTTCTTGTACATAATCAAATGTACTATAATGTGTACTACATTGTGCTATAATTGAAATTACCAACTTTTGGAAATATCAAGTAAAAACTGACGGACAACGGTAAGAACCGTCAACCGTGCCAATCTAATCGGGCTTTACCGGCAGTATCGTCAACTCAAGCTACAGCGGCTTGCCACTTAAAAAGGGGTAATATGGATATACACATATATTTTTTGGGGACCCTAAGGCTGAGCCTCATTAGCCTTATAGTAGATTCGCCCATGGCTGTTAATCAAAGAATTACAGTAATAGTCACCCTTGAATGGGCTATTATTCAGTGATTTTTATATTTTTGCCTTTGGATTTCCTCCTCTTCTTTTTGCTTTAATTTTATGTTCGTTTAACATTCTGCTCCTGGCCACTTTTATTCTCAAGAATCGCCCCTAAATTATAGCCGCGGTTCTTAATGCTGGGTTACCACTTGGGAGAAAGTGATGTGATTGGTCAGTGGTATTTTTTAAAAATATCAGGTCCCTCACGGCCTCTGTACTTGGGGCCCCAGTCCTTCTCCCGATTAGGCCCCAACTCTGTAACTTCTGGTTCTGAATAAAGAAAGTCAGTTTAGACATGTTAGCAGATAGTTGATGCAGTGTAGAAGTTACTTTAAGTTGAATGAAAAGGCAGCAATCACAACTCGAGACCCCTGAACTTCCGTTTCCACTCTTTTCGTGCTTAACATGGCGCAGTCGACATTTTAATCTTCGTACCAGCGCAAATTTCGTTTCGAAAAGAGACCAGCTTCCAACGCCTACGTGACGTCGACCATACATCGCGACCGAAGCCAAGAACGTAAGAAGGGACCCACGCCGAACCGTTCCGACCACGCAGACCCACGATCCAAGATGGCCGATATGCAACAGTTGCAGTTTGCTTTGTTTAATAAAATTGGTTTATCAAGATTTTGTTGTTCAAAACGTATTAGGATATAATTTGCAAAATGCAAAGGGGGCCCTGAGATGTCGACGGCCAAAGGGCCTCTACATGGGTTAATCCGGCACTGGTTGAATCATTACGCGCCCATATGGATCGGAAGCGGTGGAACGTGTACTCTGACCTTGCGGGCCGAGCAGCCCAACTTGTGGAAGGTCATCCGAAACATGAAGGTACAAGGAAAAGGCGGAATGGCTGGTGTAATTGATACTTGTATGGGCTGTAGGTTTTTAATTTGCCGGACGTGTTGGATTTGAGGGCGACGCTCACGAGCCGTCAGAAACGTCCTCGCCTACCCATTCATCATGAGTCATGATAACCCATTTCAACACTGTCCCTTCCTTGCTTTTATTTATATTGGCTTCAACGTTGAAAACTCTTGCAGGCCAAATCCGTAGCTCACTCACATTCTCCATGGTTGTATATCTCCTGGGTGAAGTTATGGGAGTAAAGTGAAATTTAATGCTACTTCAGGCAAATCCTGTTGAGATTTATGCTTGCCTGTAAGACACAGAAATCACTGTTCAGACTTTTCATGCCATTTGACAGCAAGTGAAAAACCAAGTGAATTTAAACTGACTTTGCAAGCTTTGATCTATTATGTTGCTAGCCCTTTGTATCAGGAATTGTTGTGGGCCACTAGAAAGTATGTAATGGTGGTCGGAGTGGACGATGACCGAAAGGCCGCGAGGTAATAGAGATTAGGTCAAAGCAGAGCATGGTTTTTCAAGTGGACAGTGGTCCATTTCCAATGCCAATGTGGTTCAACAATGTATAGCAATTATATTACAATATATTATAATGTATGTAACGATGTACTTGAGAATACGCTGGTCCAATTGCAACGACAACTAACGGTTGTCGGTTGGGATCCGCTAGATTCAAGCGTATGTTCGGCAATGCCAATTGCGACAAATTCAAAAAATATTTATCATAATAAGGAACATCTAAGAGCAACCACTTTCACTTATCTATAGTTCTTCCGGTTTTGGTTTGCAGTTCTTTGTTGAGGAGCACTATGGTTCACGGCGGAGGTCCCAAGGAACCTCGGGCAGGAACTTCTGGCGACATAGCACTGCTATTCGTACTACAGGCTTCTCACCCGACAAGCTCGGTTCTTTTCACTGTGTGTTCGGTAGTTTTAAACTCTTGTACTGAACCATCACTTGCTATTTGTTCATTGTCCAACGTCATTGCTCTTATGCCATATTTCAATTCATATTTTAATTCTTATCTATTATTACGTTTATAAACAATTTTATTATTATTATGATTTAATACTAAACATGCTTTTGCGTCAGTCCTCCTGTATTTAATTATTGTGCACCCAAGTTTCATCTTCAATTACAAACCACCAGATGTAAACTTCTGTGGCGTAATACCACGTTCGCACTAGAAAGTTAGGCTAGCTTAACTCACTAGTCTAAAGTTATAAGTGTAGTGCGAACACATCTAGCTTATCTTGAGCTAGCTTATCAACTTTGAAACTAGATAATCTTTATCTGGATAAGCTAGATGTAAGCTAGCTTTAACTGGCTTGTGATGTCATGCTCCCAGAATGCATTGCTGTTTATGGTCAAGCCAACATGGCCACCATGTTAGTCACATGTTAGTGGACAACCATGTGGAGAATAATTTTGGTAAATGTTAATCTCTACTATTCTTGGACTGATTGCTAAGTAGTGTCTGGACTAGCCTCAAACTATGTGTCGGTGCGAACAGTCTGGCTCGACAACATAAGCTAAGCTAGCTCAAATGTTGTCTAGTCCGTGTAGTGCGAACGTGGTATAACTTGTACATCGGGAATGCACAGACTTGTTAAGACCAAGGGCCGCATGGATCCATCGTGACTTACCGAAGGAACTATTAATTTATATCTATCGTATGTTGTTACAAAGAAAGATAAAAGTAGATAAAGAACTTAATTCGATGCACGACGAAACAACGGAGTACATCCCCGATGTACGGCAGTTATTGTCCTTTGAGCCTTTCATCCAATTTGTCTGAAATTAGTGAAATTTCATTCCTGACAAACAAGTGCAAAAGGCTCCAACATCATCAATCACCATAACTCTAACGAATAATTGTAAAAACAATCTCGCAAACAAGCAGCGCCACAAATCATCAATTGAAGTGACAAGTTGAAATTTCACACAAACAAAATGTGAAAACAGAGACTTCAACATTATTCATACGAGTGCCCTCTAGTGGCAACAGGTTGGAATAATTCCTGACACCGCCATCCATCTTGTCTCCATTCACCAACACCAAACGTGACGTCAGGGGCGTTGTCTAGGAAACACTCACAGTTCGCAGGTCAAACTTTGATTTATCGGTTCACATTGCATCGTATCAGCCATCTCTTCAAGTATTCATAAACCCGTGTCCTGTTGCGCAGCGGCACTCGGCGCAACAATAGTGTGAAAATTATGGCGCTCGTGAACCGTAATCACACCCATTGTGCGTGTTTGTGGCTGCGCGCTCAACAACACGTGACCGTGAGGTCAGACAGCTCATTATTCGCACGTTGCACGTGGCGGTTGAAAAATTTTAATTTGTTTAATGTATTTATTTTTTATTTTTTTAATTTACAGGATTTAACTGAGGATGGACAAAAAATGACCTATTTATGTTTGGATTTGCTTCCATCCATCATTTGGAGATCAGAAACTTAATTTAAACTTGGGTGGTTTAAATCAATGATGATGAGACTACAGGAAATTTTGTTTATGAATCCAGGTTTAATGGTGCTCTAAAAAATGCAATTATAGTAAATGGCAAACTGCAAATCATGATTTTTATTAGGGAAGAGAAAAAAAGTGTTGAAAGGATTTTTATGTGCCGAGCGAAGTTTTTATGCGGAGAATTGTCGGTTAATTTAGATTAAATTGCACAATTAGAGCTCCACATTTCCATTCATTCCTCTATTTTCTGAACTTACTTTTTCTATAAAATAGGCTTACTTTAAAACCCTTTGGGATCCACCAATGTATTCCCTTTTACAAGACTTGCAGGGTATGCTGTACCATACATCTCGGTTTAACCGGGATGGTCCCGGTTTCAGGCATTGGTCCCGGTGTCCCGGCCGGTTTGGTATTTTGTCCATTGGCCAAGACGGCGCCACCAGATACAAGAAACAACGACTTTTATGAAAAAATTAAAAGAAATGATAAAGTGTTGAAAAAAGTTCACTCCAGCGAGAAGTACAAATGGTACTAAAAATAATTAAAGCAATTTAATTTCCTGCTTCAGCGAACTTTTGATACGTTGGGTACCTTATCTATCTGCTTTTTTTATGTAATAAAACATTTTTTGGTAGTAGCCTAATGTGTTTCTCTTTACCCTCCTGTCTCGGTTTAGAGCTTCATGATTATGGTAAGCCTACTGTACGGTAACGTCTTTACGTTACTATTAAAGAAAGTCAACTTCAGTAAGCGACTTTCTAGAACGTAAATTTAGATTTACTTTCTTTGTCTTTTTTAAATGACGCGAGTGCGTTTCCAACGACTGCCAATCGACGGCTTTTGTTTACATTTTTCAGGACCAAGGAAACATTGGTGCGCATAGCCGCAATAGTCTCAAGCACAGATTGAAACTTAATTTCCAATGGAAATATCCTATCTTCACATAGTGGAATTATATAAAGTTTTAATATTTCACCAATAGATGGAGTTCTGATTCTCGCACTACATCATTGGATGGTTTACGGCAGCTTTTGGTGTCCATTCTGTTTACAGAAACACTAACAAAGCCAAGTAACCACCAATCGCAACAAAACAACAACCAGAACAAGGAATTTTTTTAAAGGAAATGAGAAACCGTGTATAAACACTTCAAAAGCGCCATTATTCCATCATCGCCGAGCACGGGGTATGTGGAGGTTAAATTGGGTCAATATGTTGTGACTGCTGCAACATTTTATGGGAACTATACCTCTTCTCGATTTTTTTCCTGGAGCAATTAAACCAAGAAGGATGGTCAGGTCAAAGATCGAAGCCTGCCATCAGGGATAGTCCACCTACACACTTCAAAAACCGAGAAAAAACAGCACGAAAAAAAAACGGACCTTATGACGTCACTAGTCGCGCTTTTGCCATTTGTATGCGGAGTGTGCTCTGGCGAGACCGCGAGACGCCCCGGTCCACCCACGCATTCCGCACGTATGTTCCCGTCTTTTATGACGTGTTTATATCTCACTTCCTGCCCTTGGGACCCATAAAATGTTTAGTAGGAGGAATTACTGAATCTGTCTTTAGTTTGCCGCCATTTTTTTTTTTTTTTCTGGAATTTTAATTAATTAATGTGTGGATTAAATTTTTTTTTTAATATGGGATAGTTTTATGCAAATTTGGATGTGGTGGTGTGATTTAAGTGAAGGGTAAGGACATAGTAGTAGGAGTTGGTAGTCCATGAGAATGCAGGTGAGATTAGAGAGCTTGCTAAGCGGATTATTCATTTCAGTTGCATGGTAATTACATCTACCATAAAGTTTTCCCACATTAATGTCATGTTGGGCAAAGTCTTAAAGTCATAAACAGTATTTAGCTTATTGCAGTTTTTTTTTCTTTTTGGGTTTTTGTTTATAGCTTTTTTAGATTATTGTTAGAATGTATTTTGTGGGGGTGGAAATTTGGGTTTTTGAACATGACAGGTAGAATTTGTGGTATTGGTGGTTTGGTCAGTGCAGAGATGAAAAATCACCTTCTTTCATTTAAAATCACTTTTTTTTCATTTAAAATTATCTTTTTTCATTTAAAATCACCTTTTTCCAGTTAAAATCACATTTGTTTTCAGTTAAAATCACATTTTTCCATTTAAAATCACATTTTTCCATTTAAAATCACATTTTTCCATTTAAAATCACATTTTTC
>JAQIXU010002683.1:0-11198 GCA_034701245.1 Strigamia transsilvanica
GGTGAAACGTCCCACCGGTGAAATGTCCCCGGTGAAATGTCTCCCGGTGAAAAGTCACCCGGTGAAATGTCCTAACATCCTTGTAATCTAATCTCAAAATGCAATGACCAATCTCACTACAATTTAATAATTTTAAAATTAATTTTTATTTTTTTATTTATTATTGCAGCATATTGGAATATGCATTAAAAAAGGAATTTCCAAAATCATTTGATAATTTTATAATTTCCTAGGACAAATCGTCTTTTTTAAAAATTTGGATCTGATTTTTTATATTCATTACAAAATTTAAAAATTAATTTGCAACGCGTTGCGCATTGAATGCGCACCTGGTGATGGTTCACTGCATCAAACCAAAACATACAAAACAAAAAAAGTGAAGATTCCACCAAAATTTACCATTAAGTAAAAACTTTCGACCCCTCGACTAATCATATTTAAACAATAAGAGTAAAATGATAGGAATACAACGTTAAATCAGCTTTAAATTGAACGTTAAATTAACATTAACACCTAGCCGAGTTAGAAAATTAGACCTAACCAAATAACACGTACGCATTAACAAAGGGAATTTGTTTGCGCGCGAAGATAATGGCGGCAATTGTCTAACCGTTTCAGCCCTTAACTTTCACAAGAAGGAAAGGAAATGAGGCAGAAACTCGAGTTTGGACTCGAAACAGAAAACAGGAATTTCTCCTTTGAAATTCCGTGCGACGTCGGCGATTGCTCGCCGGAAACTCGTAGAATCTCAAACTGGTCTCCGTTTGATACCGCAATTAGTCTTCTACCGTCCGTGGATGGGCAGAGGTCGGCGTTCCACGGCGATGGCAACTGGTCCCGTTGCCGTCCAAATCGATGGAAACGTCAGAAATGTGTGACCTTTGATCGTTAGTAAAAGGTAACACGATGAATCAAGCAATTTTCCAAAGTCACAATTCAAAACTTAGCATTTTTCAGCATAATGCTGGGTTCCCACTAGACTGAAACAGAGCAGAAAATCCAATTTTCTGCCCAGTATATTTTCTGCTATGACATCACTTCCTGTTATTTGGGCAGAAAATAGGAAGCAGAAAAAATAGAGTCTATTCCTATTTTTTCTGCTGCAGAAAACCCCACCAGCCAATCAGATGATTTTCTGCCCAGTGACATCATATTGACTTTTGGTCACTTCACTTGTATGCCGCCCCGCCGCCTTCGATTGCAAATGTAGGAACTTTTGAGCAATTAAAAAAAAAAAAAAGATACAGGCTTGTAGTTGGCGAAAAAAAGCTACAAACCAGGACTGGTTTCAAATTTTACCGAGACCTTTTCAGTATCAAAATTAATAGAAAACCGTTTCGGGCCTCCATCTTTGTTCCAAAAACCCGCATGGTGGCGCCACTGTCGAATGATTGCATGCGATACTTTTCTGCCCACTTTTCTGCCAGATGGAAACCAACAGCAGAAAAGATAAATTTTCTGCCCTGAACATTTTCTGCTGACAGAATTCAGTCGAGTGGGAACCCAGCATGTGTCGTGACATGGGTGTGAACAGTAGGAAGGGTAGCAGCAAGATTGATTTCAAAAACACATCAATGCTTTGAAATCGGATCTGGCGCATGCGCAAATGCGTAGCTGTGCCTAGCAACAGTTGGTTGTTCGGGAGACCTGTGTAAAATTTGAGCCTGGGCCAAACCAAACACCAATCATCGGCAGCTTCAGTGCTGTTAGCCATTGGGGTGTAAGTAGGGTGCAGTTTGGGGAGCAATTTGCACCAAATTACACAAGTTTAATAAATACACATTGTTTTATATAAAAAACCACACCTTTTATTCTTTTAAGAAAATTGATATCGCAAGGAATGATAATTTACAAAAAATTGCTCACATGTCATTAAATAAAAGCTATTTACACAAAAGTAATGTCAGCTTGGAATCCAGTGTGTTGGCGTTGCGTATAAAACACAATATTCATCGTGCGTGATGCAGAAATCTTTGTTTGACCTTGCAACTCGTTTCCGCAGTATCTAAAACAAGAAAGACAATTTATAAACACAAACACAGACAAATAAAAACATCCAAACTCACTTGTCTCCATCGTACACGTCAGCACCCATGCGCAACTCAAGAACATCTAAAGAGCACCAAACTCTTCCATCTTTGAAGGTCGATCTCCCTTCCAGCTCGAAACTGCCAAATACTGCTTGAACTCTTTTGCCTCGCGGAGCCTTGAACGAAATAAAAAGAAACGAATGACCGTTTACAAGTGACAAAATCGACTAAAACCGTGCCAATAAAACCATTTTCCTAATTTCTACTAGGTACATTTTTTGGTTTCTGTTTAATCGATTTTGGTTGATTTGTCATCAATTTTTGTCGATTTTAAATGATTCTGGACAACATTTCTGCCTGATTTACCCTGATGACCCAAATACATTTGGTATCTGCGGGATAATCGTTCGGGTAGTTGGGCGATCGAATAGTGGAATGGCTAAATATGTAGTCTCCGCAAGTCCACGCTTGAAAAACAATCAATAGTTTGGATTACAAAGGAAAGTCAAGTTGAATAAACACAAACTCACATGGTTGGAACAACTCTTCTCCTTCTTGGCAAGTCGCGCCCGAGAATCCTGGCGGACAAACGCAGCGACAGTTCTTGTCGACAAACCCGTTATTGACGCACTTTGGTGCACTCTTGCAGGAGGCTATTTCGGACATTAAACTCGTTATTTTATCCTAGATTCGTGATTTTCTTTTACCGGCGCAGTTGTACATGAGGTTGGCCAGTTTGATGTCGGCGAAACTCAGACCATCGCGTTGACCAATGAGGAAATGCTTCCACGGATCTTTGGTGACTATAGTGTTCTTATTATTGATTGCAAAGGACTAGAATAAAATTCGACTTTAACTTAACTACACTAAGCTATGTTCAGTCGGTTTACATCGGGCCCGTAGTGCATGATCGAACCCACGTCGTACGGGACACTGTAATTATTCGTGTTCGTTTCTATATTGAAGTTTTTACTCATGCCGGTCTTCACGTTTCCGTCCAGTATCACCACCTCCTCACCACGATCAGGACGAGCTTGTTCGTGATAGAAGCCCAAAGCGTGCCCGATTTCGTGCACAACTGTGCCAAACTGCAAAATAACGAAGAGGGGATGATTGGTCATTCTCATTCCACTTCATTTGCCTTACCCGCTCACAGCCATCGCCGATTGATAAGTCCTGGCCGTACATGGACTTGATGCGACCAACTTCCGACCAACAGCTTGAAAAAGAAGTAGGAGGAGGATTAAAAATGTGCGAAAAATTGGAGGTGGGGCTCTTTTCGGGGACATTACTCGGTCAATTTCTTGAAAATGACACGCGGTCCCAAGAAATTGTCTGCGACTGCTTGGAATTCAATGCAGGTTCTGTCTCGCCAGTGTCGAATTGCTTCGTGGATGACAAAGCGTGCTCCCTCGGCTACATGTAGAAATTTGTAATTTCTTTGAAAGATTGTTTGTTTGATTTGAGCTTACAGCTAGCATCGATTGTGTATGGAACTCGGTTGGCGGGCCATCGGTAGTTGACGTCGCTGTGTGCTTTTCGTTTGTCGATCGACGATTTGTTTAGATGTGCCCTTTGGTTTTTGTCCAGCACCATGTCGCCTTGGTATAACTTGTGTCCGTGGTCGTCGAATCCGCTGTTTTCGGTCTCAACCAAAGCGGACTGTTGAAATAGACATAGAAATTAAAGGATGGGAGATAAGGGCCGATAGCCTGAAATGGATGAAATGAGCAGAATTGGTTTTACCGCGTGGTTTGTCGGTGCAGCTTTGGCGCACAGCACGAGTGCTGCAAAAAACAAGATGGATTTCATGTTGTAGTTTCTGGTGGTGTTGTGAAGTGTGAGTGATGATAGCTAAGTTAGACTTGTATATATATATCCATCGTCGAGTGTATGTTTGTTTGTTTTTAATTGCGTGATGATTAAAAAGAAATTAAGAGTCACTGGTCATGATTGATCGACTTAAAATGTTTTTCATTTCCAATTGGAGCGCAATGTTTTTTTAATTGTAAAAAAATGGGTTTTGAGTGAAAACATTAAGCGTGTTCAAAGTTATGAAATATTGGTTGAAAGTCAAATTTGAGTGACTTAATGAATTGCTCATGTTGGCTCTAGATTCGCGAAAACTATCCCAGGTTGTTTTCGCGATGTACAGTATTTGAAAATGGAAACACATGGTGAATGTGATCAAAGCAACCCAATTTAATGATTTAAAATTCTCAAATACTTTTTAAACCATTTTCCAAAACATATTCAGTGCTATTTTCATTTTTAACAATTTTTTAAAGCAATATTTTTGGGCATTTTTATTAACTCAATTTCAACTCATGTTGCATATTTAAATATATTATTGGCAGTGTTGTGCAAAATGGTGTTTTGAAAATAGAATTTTATTTTGAAAATACTTTAATAAAGTATTTTATTTTGTTATTTTGAAAATACTTTTCTAAAAGACTATTATTATTTTTGAACTTCATTTATGTGTAACATCCAGTTAGTCACATCATGTGATAATCTTCTGCTAAACTGCTGCTTTTGACAAGTAATAATTACCAGCAGAATGATACCACTTGTAATCCAATCTCAAAATGCAATGACCAATCTCACTACGATTTAATAATTTTAACATTATTTTTTATTTTACTTTTGGCTTCACTTCTTAACTTTTAAATTATTATCATTATTATTTTTTCTCCAGTTTGTAAAATTTTTCTTTCTTCAAAAACTGTAATGAACCGCCGAACATTTTCAATTTTCTACTTTTTTTTTAAAGTGTTTCCGAAAAGTATTTTGTAAAAAGTATTTTAAAATTCTATTTTTCTTTGTACAAGTATTTTCAAAATACCTTTTACAAGATATTTTATTTGGTAAAGTATTTTGCACAACACTGATTATTGCAGTATATTGGAATATGCATTAAAAAAAGCAATTTCCAAAACCATTTGATAATTTGATAATTTCCTAGGACAAATCGTCTTTTTTTAAAATTTGGATCTGATTTTTTTATATTCATTACAAAATTTAAAAATTAATTTGCAACGCGTTGCGCATTGGATGCGCACCTGGTGATGTTTCACTGCATCGCGCTGGTAAAATAAGCGCACGCCATTGCATCAAAAATCAACAAAAATTCATGAAATTTCGTCTGAAGCAATCATGAATTATCAAATATTATTTTGTTATTACATTTTCCAGAGCAATTAATGTGTGTGCTAAAGACATATCCTGCAAAAAGAAATTGCCAAAAGACAATTTCAGCAAAAAGATTCAGTGGGATCACTTTTCTTCCTTTTTATTTCCCTTTTGAGTTAGTGATACAATTTAAGCCTTTTTACGTCGAAAAAGTTCGTAAAAAGCGATGGTACAAACGAATGAACAAACAAAACATACAACTTTTTTTTTTTAATTTTACACTTTTATAATTTATAATTTATTAAATAGATCAAAGCAAAACATACAAAACAAAAACAGTGAAGATTCCACCAAAATTCACCATGAAATAAAAACTTTTGAAAATAACAGCAGCAGTTTAGCAGAAGATTATCACATGATGTGACTAACTGGATGTTATGATAAATGAAGTTCAAAAATAATAATAGTATTTTAGAAAAGTATTTTCAAAATAACAAAATAAAATACTTTATTAAAGTATTTTCAAAATAAAATTCTATTTTCAAAATACCATTTTGCACAACACTGCCAATAATACATTTAAATGTGCAACATGAGTTGAAATCGAGTTAATAAAAATGCACAAAACTATTGCTTTAAAAAAAATTTTTAAGAATGAAAATAGCACTGAATATGTTTTGGAAAGTGGTTTAAAAAGTATTTGAGAATTTTAAATCATCAAATTGGGTTGGTTTGATCACATTCACCATGCGTTTCCATTTTCCAATACACCGCCGAGGTGGCGAATAGGAGAAACAAAGGAGCAAGATCACTATCCCTTTGTGTCATTGTTTTCGCGAATCTAGAGCCAACATGAGCAATTCATTAAGTCACTCAAATTTGACTTTCAACCAATATTTCATGACTTTGAACACGCTTAATATTTTCACTCGAAACAGATTTTTTTGCAATTGGAAAAAAACATTTTAATTCGATTAATCATGACCACACAAATCAGTTCAGTGACTCTTAATTTCTTTTTAATCATCACGCAATTAAAAACAAACAAACTGCTCCATTTCGCATGTTGTTTTCCCACATTGCTTAAACACTTGTGTCACTTTTGTGATGCTGCTCTTGCAGCGCCACCTGCTTTTTGAATATTAAAACTAGAGATTTACATATCCTTGTAATGGACGCTCATGTTAAAATTCGCCCACTTACCACGTTTTTATAACTTGATGAAAACACATCAATTGGCGATGAGGATAGGATCCAATGTATCCACAACAATAAGTTAGCAAGATTTCGTGCAGTTTTCGTAAGTTTTTGCGTACGGTTGAATTTTTTTAGGAACTTTTCTGCTCACGCACCACGCGTTAGGCACACTGCCAATTTTCTATTTTTGATGTTTTTCCGAGTCTTCTTCCATTATGGCACACACAAAGGCCCGTTTTCGTGAATACGACCCAAACGCCGACTGGAATTTGTACGTGGAACGTATGGAGTCGCTGTTTGACGTAGCAGCAAACATCGTCTGTGGGCGCACACCTGGGAAGGTGGGGAGTAAATGAATCAGTGAGGGGGTGTGATGACTAACTCGGGGACCCGAATGTTGAGCATTTTGAATTAGCATGTGGCGACATGGGAAAGTCCCATTGGGGTCACCACAAGGTACAATACGTCTGCCTTTCTGCAGCGCCACAAAACGGTATATCAGTGAAAAAATTCACTTTTTTTGAAAAAATGGGTTTTTTGGATATTTTGGATTTTTTGGATATTTAAGATTTTTTTGAGGATTTGAAGATTTTTTGGATGCTTTAAATTTTTGGAGGTTTATTGGATATTTTGGATTTTTTGGATGTTGGACTAAGTTTACACATTTTACCGCACATTGTCGCAAACCTTCTACAAGCATAACTCATGCCGATTATCAAGAGATGGCGCGACAATAAATTCATTATTTGCATTTGATTTCCATTTATTCAATTAAATCGTCTTTTTTCATATTACACATTGGATGTTACACAAAACTAATGACAGCTTCGAATCCAGTGTGTTGGCGTTGCGTATAAAACACAATATTCATCTTGCGTGTTGCAGAAATCTTTGTTTGACCTTGCAACTCGTTTCCGCAGTATCTAAAACAAGAAAGACAATTCATAAACACAAACACAGACAAATAAAAACATCCAAACTCACTTGTCTCCATCGTACACTTCAGCACCCATGCGCAACTCAAGAACATCTAAAGAGCACCAAACACTTCCATCGTTAAAGGTCGATCTCCCTTCCAGCTCGAAACTGTCAAATACTGCTTGAACCCTTTTGCCTGGCGGAGCCTTGAACGAAATAAAAAGAAACAAATGACCGTGTACAAGTGACAAAATCGACTAAAACCGTGCCAATAAAACCATTTTCATAATTTCTACTACAAGTAGGTACATTTTTTGGCTTCTGTTTAATCGATTTTGGTTGATTTGACATCAATTTTTGTCGATTTTAAATGATTCTGGACAACATTTCTGCCTGATTTACCCTGATTTCCCAAATACATTTGGTATCTGCGGGATAATCGTTCGGGTAGTTGGGCGATTGAATAATGGAATAGCTAGCGTATATGTAGTCTCCACAAGTCCACGCTTGAAAAACAATCAGTACTTTGGATTACAAAGGAAAGTCAAGTTGAATAAACACAAACTCACATGGTCGGAACAACTCTGCTCCTCCTTGGCAAGTCGCGCCCGAGAATCCTGGCGGACAAACGCAGCGACAGTTCTTGTCGACAAACCCGTTATTGACGCACTTTGGTGCACTCTTGCAGGAGGCTATTTCGGACATTAAACTCGTTATTTTATCCTAGATTCGTGATTTTCTTTTACCGGCGCAGTTGTACATGAGGTTGGCCAGTTTGATGTCGGCGAAACTCAGACCATCGCGTTGACCAATGAGGAAATGCTTCCACGGATCTTTGGTGACTATAGTGTTCTTATTATTGATTGCAAAGAACTATAGAAAAAATTCGACTTTAACTTAACTACACTAAGCTATGTTCAATCGGTTTACATCAGGTCCGTAATGCATGATCGAACCCACGTCGTACGGGACACTGTAATTATTGGTGTTCGTTTCTACATTGAAGTTGTTACCCTTGCCGGTCTCCACGTTTCCGTCCAGTACCACCACGTGCTCGCCACGATCAGGACGAGATTGTTCGTGATAGAAGCCCAAAGCGTGCCCGATCTCGTGCACAACTGTGCCAAACTGCAAATTAACGAAAAGGGGATAATTGGTCATTCTCATTGCACTTCATTTGTCTTACCCGCTCACAGCCATATCCGATTGATATGTCCTGGCCGTACTGGGACCTGATGCGACCAACTCTCGACCAACAGCTTGAAAAAGAAGAAGAGAAGGAGGATTAAAAATGTGCGAAAATTTGGTGGTGGGGCTCTTTTCGGGGACATTACTCGGCGGCCAATTTCTTGAAAATGACACGCGGTCCAAAGAAATTGTTTACGACTGCTTGGAATTCAATGCAGGTATTGTCTTGCCAGTGTTGAATTGCTTCTAGGATGACAATGCGTTCTCCCTCGGCTACATGTACAAATTTGTAATTTCTTTGAGACAATTGTTTGTTTTATTTGAGCTTACAGCTAGCATCGATTGTGTATGGAACTCGGTTGGCGGGCCATCGGTACTTGACATCGCCGTGTGCTTTTCGTTTGTCGATCGACGATTTGTTTAGATGCGCTTTTTGGTTTTCGTCCAGCACCATGTCGCCTTGGTACAACTCGTGTCCGTGGTCGTCGAATCCGCTGTTTTCGGTCTCAACCAAAGCGGACTGTTGTAATAGGTATAGAAATGAGTTAAATGAAGTTTTTGAAGGTGTGGGTGGATGGGAGATAGGGGCCGATAGCTTGAAATGGATGAAATGAGCGGAATTGGTTTTACCGCGTGGTTTGTCGGTGCAGCATTGGCGCACAGCACGAGTGCTGCAAAAATCAAGATGGATTTCATGTTGTACTTTCTGGTGGTGTGAGTGATGATAGGTGATTTAGACTTGTATATATACTTCCATCGTCGAGTGTTTGTTCGTTTGTTTTTAATTGCGTGATGATTAAAAAGAAATTAAGAGTCACTGGACTGATTTGTGTGGTCATGATTGATCGAATTAAAATATTTTTTTCCAATTGAAGTGCAATGTTTTTATAATTGTAAAAAAAATGGGTTTCGAGTAAAAACATTAAGCGTTTCAAAGTCATGAAATATTGGTTGAAAGTCAAATTTAAGTGACTTAATGAATTGCTCATGTTGGCTCTAGATGTATTGGAAAATGGAAACACATGGTGAATGTGATCAAAGCAACCCAATTTTTTTATTTAAAATTCTCAAATACTTTTTAAACCATTTTCCAAAACATATTCAGTGCTATTTTCATTCTTAACAATTTTTTTTAAAGCAATATTTTTGTACATTTTTATTTACTCAATTTCAACTCATATTGCATATTTAAATATATTATTGGCAGTGTTTTGCAAAATGGTATTTTGAAAATAGAATTTAAAAATTTTGAAAACACTTTTCTAAAATACTATTATTAATTTTTTACATCCAGTCAGTGACATCGTGTGATAATCTTCGGCTAGACTGCTGTTATTGACCAGTTATAACTACCAGTAGAATGATACCACTTGTAATCCGATCTCAAAATGCAATGACCAATCTCACTACGATTTAATAATTTTAAAATTAATTTTTATTTATTTATTTATTATTGCAGTATATTGGAATATGCATTAAAAAAAGGAATGTCCAAAATCATTTGATAATTTGATAATTTCCTAGGACATATCGTCCTTTTTTAAAATTTGGATCTGATTTTTTATATTCATTACAAAATTTAAAAATTAATTTGCAACGCGTTGCGCATTGGATGCGCACCTGGTGATGTTTCACTGCATCGCACTGGTAAAATGAGTGCACGCCATTGCATCAAAAATCAACAAAATTCATAAAATTTCATCTGAAGCAATTATGAATTATCAAATATCATTTTGTTATTGCATTTTCCTCAGCATTTAATGTGTGTGCTAAAGACATTTCCTCCAGGCGAATAGGAGAAACAAAAAAGCAAGACCACTATCCCTTTGTTTTCGCGAATCTAGAGCCAACATGAGCAATTCATTAAGTCACTCAAATTTGACTTTCAACCAATATTTCATAACTTTGAACACGCTTAATGATTTTACTTGAAACCCATCTATTTACAATTTAAAAAACGTTGCACTTCAATTGGAAAAAAAAACATTTTAATTCGATCAATCATGACTACACAAATCAGTCCAGTGACTCTTAATTTCTTTCTAATCATCACGCAATTAAAAACAAACAAACAAACACTCGACGATGGAAGTATATATACAAGTCTAACTCACCTATCGTCACTCACACTTCACAACACCACCAGACACTACAACATGAAATCCATCTTGTTTTTTGCAGCACTCGTGCTGTGTGCCAATGCTGCGCCGACAAACCACGCGGTAAAACCAATTCTGCTTATTTAATCCATTTCAGGCTATCGGCCCCTATCGCCCATCCACCCAGAACTTCAAAAACTTCATTTCATTTATTTCTATGTCTATTTCAACAGTCCGCTTTGGTTGAGACCGAAAACAGCGGCTTCGACGACCACGGACACGAGTTGTACCAAGGCGACATGGTGCTGGACGAAAACCAAAAGGCACATCTAAACAAATCGTCTATCGACAAACGAAAAGCCAAAAGCGACGTCAACTACCGATGGCCCGCCAACCGAGTTCCGTACACAATCGATGCTAGCTGTAAGCTCAAATCAAACAAACAATCTCTCAAAGAAATTACAAATTTGTACATGTAGCCGTCGGAGCAAGCACTGTCATCCAACGAGCAATTCAACACTGGCAAGACAATACCTGCATTGAATTCCAACCAGTCACAAACAATTTCGTGGGACCGCGTGTCATTTTCAAGAAATTGACCGAGTAATGTCCCCGAAAAGAGCCCCACCACCAA
>JAQIXU010002684.1:0-11195 GCA_034701245.1 Strigamia transsilvanica
CCATCAACCCACTTAATCATTTGATAACCGCAATTTCTATCAGATAAGTTCTACAACAATTCGATACAATTCGACAATTTATTCAAAACCCCCTTTCTAGTCCAGAAAATATCTCATCTGGACTAATCCAGGCGATCAGCTAACACAAGAATTCCAGGGTCAACATACAAATCCATATCATCCACGACAAGGTGGATTTGAGAGCGTATCTCGCGTCTTCCGAGGAAGAAAACGACGACGAACAAGAGGACGAAGAGGAGGAAGAGGATGATGATGGGAAGGAAGATTCGGTTTCGCAGTATCGCGCGTTGTTGCTGTCGATCGAGGACTAGGAGAAGAAGAAGAAGGAACGGGACGTCGAGATGGAGATTTCTTGGACGTCGGGCTTGAAGGAGACGACGCAAAAAATGGTGAAGAAGAAACGGTCGAACGAGAAGGAGTTGACGCCGTGAGATGAGTATTTAAAGAAGAAGAAGGAGAAGCGATCGCAGAAACGGATGATGAAAAAAGGGACTGGCAGAGACGTAGGCGATTTGTTTAAGTTTTTCGTGCTCGGGTTTAATTTAGTGTAGTTTGGTTACACAGGATGAATACAGCGATGACGATTTGCCAGACGATGTGAATTTGAACGACGATTTCTGTAATCAGGATTTAGGGCCGGAGCTCGAGAAAAGTAGTAAACCGAAAAAAGGTATACTACTACGGAATGGAAAATCAAATGAAAATATAAAACGGTCAAATTTAAGGCTACAACTGTCTATTTTTTGTTAAAACGATCAAATTCTAGCTAAAACGGTCTATTTTTTGCACTGTTTAATTTCCATATGTATATATTATTTAATTACAGACAAGAAATTAGGTAAAAAACAGAGACCAACATCACCCGAACTGGAAGATTCAAACAAGGTGATATAAAAAATGTTTTCTTTTTAAATTTTAACGATAATTTTAATTTTGTTCGGCAGGCTGACCTCGATCTGTTACTAATGGAAGACGACGATGGCAAAAAGCACTTTGACATGAAATCACTGCTTAGAAAAGGCAAAACGAAGTCAAAAACACAAGAAACGTCCTCCCCCGATGCGTTTAAAGTAGAAAAAAACATTTGCGCTTTATTTGATTTTAAATTTTGTTTGATTATTTATAGTTTGACGTTATTAAGGAACGATTTTCGGAGATTTTCACTTTGCATCAGTACCACATCGATCCTTCGGACCCGCAGTTTAAGATGAGCGAAGGAATGCGCATGATAATGAAAGAGAAAGAAAAGCGGCGAAATCGAGCCGGAAAGGAAGCGGAAAGCAAAAACAACCGATTTAGAAACGACGTTAATCTTATTAAACCGTGCAGAGATGCTGAGGTGAAAAGTCTCGTGAAATCGGTGAAAAACAGGACCCAATTGCACCAACTAAAGTGTCAAAAAAGAAAATAAATTCAACTCCATCACTAAATATCTCGTAGTGTCTGTCAATCTCTTCGTTTTCGCTTTTCATATAAATCGCCATTTTTTTTTAATAATATAATTTGATTTTTATTATCTACACATTTTGGACCAATTTTTGAACCCGATTACAACCGATTATTAACTAAATTAATCAAATCGAAATGCTTAAAAATTGATTCTTTTTGACTGTGGGGTCAGGTGGTCACCACAATCGGACAACGTCTAACTTTTTTACACTTTACACTTTACAGCTACAAACTAAAGCTCTCATGCTTTTGGCATTAGTTTCGGCTGCACGAATAGCAACTTTGCATAGCCTGACTTTGAAAAACATGAAACAGACAGAGGGGGAGATGGTTTGGAGACCAAGTTCCCTCCAGAAAACCTCCAGAAGAGGGAGCCATTCGGTCATCGCAATTAAAAGATTCTTGGCAGAACCGGCTCTATGTCCGGTTACGACCCTTCGTGCCTTCTTGAAAAAAGCCGAACAATTGCGTTCAGAAGATGGGATCTTCATCTCGCAGACCCCTCCGCATGGTTCTGCATCAATAGATACCATCCTCGAATCCTTTTGCTTTAATTATGACGCCATGTGGTGCAGCAAAATGCCTGTTGTAACCGATAGGGCATTGGAATTCTGTATCAGCAGTGGCAAAACCACCAAAATGCAATGCGTATTGTTTTGCTAAATTGTTATCAGTGCTGCTAATGCAAAATGTCCATCCCCACAGCTGTATAGCTGTATAAAACTGTGGACAGCTTTTGTTCTTTGTATGAATATTGTCCACAAAATCCGAATAGAATCCACCAAACAGATAACTTGGTCCAACCGAGTCGTTTGCCAATGCCAGACATGAAACCCAATTAAACTCATCGTAATAACTGCCAGAGTAATAATGCCTAGACAAAAAAACTTGCGATTTGAAGTTTGTTGGACAGGACAACGCGTCTGTAAGTGCATTTTTCTTCGAATGATCCCTGTAATCTGAGGGACGTGGGGTCATTCTATACGTAAGATACACTCCGCCAAAGATATAATCGGGAACTGCAGATTTGCAGGAACCATCGTCTAAATTCGCGGTAAAGTCGAAATTGCTCGATTTTGGTTCAGTGCAGCCACGGTGAATATTCCGTCTGCAAAACAGATACAAAAGTTTTTCGATTTAATTCAATCGGAGAAAAAAAGAAAAGTGATCACTGTCACCTGGCGTGTTTCTATATGCCTGGTAGAAATTGTTGCGTTGTCATATTCGCACTTGATTTTTCCCTGTCTATGCGCTGGTATGGGCAGAGAGATAGAGACAAGTTTAAATTTAAAAATAAAAAGTTATTAAAGTTTGTAATTTGTTATTTCCTAAGCTATTTCCTGCTATCTGGGACACAGCTCACAGAAATATAGTGTCTGTGTCTATCGTTACGTGAGTGTGTGTCCATGATTTGCGTTTCCTGTCCCCAGGTTCAGCTTAATTAAGACCGCCCAGTCACAACACTTCAACTAAACGGCACTGTGGCTGTAGCAATGGTAAGCAAAGACGGAATGGGCCAGGGTGCAAGCAGTGGAAATGAGGAATATAACAATTGGGCAGTTTGGAGAAATTTAAAATGTTTACGTTGTTTTTATTTTATTTTTTTTGAAGGCCTCTTTCGTGTATGATTGATTGATTTTCTGTTTGATTACAAATTGACAGACATTTAATCCAATAAAATTTAATCTTGTGGCTGTACCACCATTTCTAGCACGTGACCAAGGTAGCCTAGACAGCGCCAGACACAGGACACTAATAAAAAGTGACACAACACACTACGGTATTTGGTTTAGTGTAAACCTAAATTCAGGGTCAGAGTGTCATGCCTTTTCCTACTGACCACTTGTTCCTTCTGAAATAAAATTACTCTGTGTGTTTACATTTTGCAACCCCCAGTAATAGGAGTAGTGCGACAAGTTGGGACTCTTGACCAGTAGCACGCCCGTATTAACCTTCAAACCCCCTAAACAACAAACGACGGTCAACTGAATACAGTCTCCACCTGGAGCATTCAATCGCTTCTAACGAGTGGACCCGAACGGAACAAGAAGAACCAAGACAACACCATTACTGTGGTATTTACGTGTGTGTAATTTGGCATTTCCAGTTTAAATAAGATTACTTTTATTTCAATGTAGAATTGATAACTGTATTAGCATTGTTTATTCGCTAAATTGTTTGTACAATATTTGCCATTGTGTTTAGAAAGCAATAGCAAATTCTTATTAGTGTAACTTGTGCTGTATGTGCCTTTATGGGCTTCTGTTGATTGTGTATTACATCATCAGATCCCTGTGAGTTACCGTACCATGTGACAGTTTGCCACAACTCACAGAGACCTGGACATGACCGGACGTGTAGTCATGCTGTAAACCAAGTTGGTCTCTTATACTTTGAGTTTCCTTCATTTATTAACGAGATTTCTGGACGTTTTGGGAGTTCGCACAAGATTTTACAACATTTTACCAGAAATTTTGATGAAAGGGCTTCTGTAGATATATAGAAATGAATGTTTCAGTCCAAAAAACATTTTCTGGCTGAAAAACGCATTTTGCCTAAAAATGAAATAGTTTGTGGTAATAATGCTTTTGGAAGATTAGGGGGCGCCAACATCACCAAAAACACATAGTACAAGGGCGCAAAATACTCAAGGTTATCTCATCAGTGATGAGTAATGATGTATGAAAAACTTCATCCTGGCACGGTAAAGGCCCAGATTTAATAAATTCATCAAAGAATCCGTTTGTTTCTAAAAATGGTTACATAATTCAGCAATTTTTCATAAATCCCTTACATAACTGCTATTGCAGGTGTTTACAAAAAAACACAATCCACATTAAATCCCCATACTTTAATCATAGCAAACTCAATTTTTTAAAACTTCCTCGCAACATCCTAATCAACCATTTCATCACCGACTCCTTCTTGCACCTTCCACTTCAACTCCTCCTCCTCCTCCTCCTGGACGTCTAGTGGAACTTCAACCGTGTGGTCGGGAATCATGAACTTCCCATCGTGTGTCAATTGACATTTTTCGTAAGTGACTCGCATCAACTGCTTCGTTTCAGCGTTGGTGAGTGCATTCCACCCTGCACCAGGCACAACTCTCAATTTCTCGACGTTTGGACGAGATTCCAGTTTAGCATTGCTAATCATTGCAATTAGAAAAGCAACGGTAAAGAACGAGTTCCTTGTGTTAAACATATTGCGAGTGTATCGAACAAGATGCAAGTGAACTCTGAACGATTGCGAGACCGTCCGATCGCAGTTAGAGGCGCCGAAATGCACACGCAACGTCGAAATGTAAACCGAGCGCGGAAACAAACGATTTAAAAACGAAGTTAATCTTATTAAACAGTGCAGAGATGCCGAGCTGAAAAGTCTCGTCAAATCGGTGAAAAACAGGATGCAATTGCACCAACTAAAGTGTCAAAAAAGAAAATGAATTTAACTTCATCACAAAATACCTCGTAGTATGAATCTCTTTGTTTATGCTTTTCATACAGATTGCCATTTTTTTTATAATATAATTTGATCTTTATTATCTACACATTTTGGACGGATTTTTGCACTAGATTACAACTGATTATTAACTAAGTTGATCAAATCTAAATGTTTCAAATTGAGTCTTTTTGACTCTGGGGTCAGGTGGCCAATCGGACAACTACTAACTATTTCACACTTTACTCTTGAAGACAGGAATATACTATGCCATAATGAATTGTTTCGCGCCCTGTTACTTCAATATCACTACCAGTCGGTGCAGCAAAATGCCGCTTATAACCGACTGGGCATTGGAATTCTGTGTCAATGGTGGCAAAACCCCCAAAATTCAATGCGTATTGTTTTACTAAATCGTTATCACTGCTGCTAATGCAAAATGTCCATCCATCCCACGATAAATGTACAGCTGTATAAAACTGTGGACAGCTTTGGTTTTTTGTATGAATATTGTTCTCATGGTCTGAATAAAATCCACCATACAGGTAACTAGATCCACCAGAGTCTTTTGCCAATGCCAGACATGAAACCAAATTAAGCCCTCGGTAATAATTGCCAGTGTACAAATGGTGAGAATAAAAAACTTGTGGTTCGAAGTTTCTTGGACACAACAACGCTCCTGTAAATGGATTTTTCACTGACACATTCCATTTTATTGCGTTATGTGGGATCGCTTTCTGCGTAGCATAAACTCCGCCAAAGGTATAATCGGGAACTGGAGATTTACAGGAACCATCGTCTAAATTGGCAGCAAAGTCGAAATTGCTCGATTTTGGTCGAGTGCAGCCACGATGAATATTCCTTCTGCAAAACAGACACAAATTTTTTTATTTTTTTTATTTTTATTATTCAATCAAAGAAAAGAGAAAAACCAACCACTTACGTGTAGTAATTTTGAATAGCATCGCTAAACATTTGTCTTACGTCGATGAGCGTAGCAGGCGATGCTCTAGGAAAGTTGGATGAAGTGACCAAACTGGACAACACATCGCCGGATCTTTCAACAGCCACCACACATTCAGAGTTTGCATCATCTTCCCAATTCAGTCCACCAGAAAAGCGAATCTTTTTCTTCAAAATGGCTTCTTTGTATTCACTCAACAATGAAGAATCGAGATATTGTTGATCTTCCAAAGAAAAGCCAGTCTCGAGAAGAGACAATTTTGATGCCGATAAAATTTTGCTTTTGTCATTGGCGTGTTTTTGTAAAAAACCGTTTTTCAAATAATCTTCCCTTACAACAACCGTTCCAACGTCGATATTTTTTGTGTAATGTGTACCATAAGTACTTACGGTCATTTCGGTGAATTTTCTGGCCTTTGCAGTGTCTTTTCTGACCAGAGCTGCGATTACTTCTACAAATCTTTCTTTCAAGGCTCCATCCATTGAGGCTTTTGATGTCGAATAGATGCGATAGATGACTCGCCTTATCTGACTTCTGCATGTCGTTTTTCACTTGAAAACTTTTCATTTGCTGGTATTCGTCGGAGAGGGTCGAGAAAAGTGGCAGGAATTGTTCCGGCCAAGCGTCAGTGGCGAGTTTGAGACCGGTAGACGAAAATGTGGTGTAGTCCGACCAGTGTTCGAATAATTCCGATTTGACTTTTGGCTTTTGGTCATTCAGTGGCACCGCAAAAGTGCCGTCTGGTATAAGAAATTTTCCGTCTCCAGTCAATTGGCACTGGTTGTAAGTGATCTCCATCACCTGTTTGGTATCCTTATTTGTAAGCGCGTCCCATCCTGATGCAGGAACAACGGGCAACTTGGCGACGTCTGGACATGAGTCCAGCTTTGCCTTAACAATCAGCGAAAGTAATAAACTCACGCAAAAGTTACTTGCGGAGAACATTGCAACTGTGCCGACCGAGTTGAAAATGTGAACTATTTGTATGCAGATGAATACTAGAGGGAATGTGCAATGATAATTATAGAAACTTATTTTTAGCTAGCGAGCAGCTGCGGACTGTGACAAAAATGAAATTGCAGCGTTGACGTTTTGCTCGTAGTTGGAAAACTGATAATTCGCTGAGATGAAATTTTGATTTATTTCTCTTAAAGACGGATGGATATGTACTGTGGGCTCATGTTTTGTTTGTATACACATTTGCTGCACTAGCAGTTATAAAGGATTCATGAAAAATTGCTGAATTTTGTACCCGTTTAGCAGAAACAAATTGGATTTTTCAAGAATTTCTTCACTCTGTGTCTCTATTATGCCTTGATGAACGTTTTTGTACATCATCACTCATCACTCATGGTTAACAAGCCTGACTAACTTAAGTCACCAGTGATGACTCATCAGTCAGGCCCGTTCCTCTGGCGCCCTTGTAGTAAGTTAAAAAAGTTCAATGGCTTGGAAGGAGCCGACGGCAGACACATAAAAATTGCTTTTATCTTTCTTGCACTAAGAAATCTTTTAATTTGGGCTCCATGTCCCCCTAGAAGAAGCCATTCTTAAAAACAGACGTACGAATAACATGCAAATGTTTATATCAGCATCTAGTTTTAATTGAATAAATCATTTAAAATCATTCTCAAGGATCACAGACTATAAATATTCAATGCTGCACAAATGTTTTTGGTTACTGTGGTGTATATCCTAGTGTGGATATGAGCAACTACAAACCAACAGAGCTCCTATTTTTCCCCTGGTGGAGTTTGGCCAGGAGATGAAATAAATAAGCAGCCATCTTGATTATCAGGAAATGGCTGAAGGAATCATATGATAAATTTTGGTTTAACTTCATCATACTGATTTGAAAAGTTTTGCACATTCAGGTGCAGCTGCAAAATCATAATCTTTTGCATCGCAAATTACGAGCTGAAAAATTGCAAATCAAGTTCTACGAATTTCGAAAATTGATCAGTTGACTCTTGACTGATGCCCTTATTTAGAAACCGAGAGTCCAACAATATTTATTGGGCAAATGTCCCATTTTAAAATGGCTGCTAAATAAACGTTTGCAGCAACAAGAAAAGCAAAGAATCACTCGTTTACAGGCAATGTACCAGTAGATATGATTTTTTTAAATTAATGACATTGAAAATTTTATTTGGAAAAATACTGTCATAATTTCAAATCAAACGAAGATCACCATGCATAGGAATAAATATTGTTTTTCATATCGAAAGTGAATATTTTCAGCTATAAAGTGCATTTTGTTTTACAAACTTTCGTTATAACGAACCGATTTCTCGGGTCCCGAGCGATTCGTTATAACGAGTTTCGACTGTGTAGACAACAGTCAAGATGAGAATGAAGCAGCACGCATAGCACCGGAGACCAACGCTCAGACGATCGGGGACCACGGACATGCAGGAATAGGCACCCGAGCGTCAAGGGCAACAACACCGAGGTAAATAAGTTTAATCACACTCCTAAAATTATCAGCAGTCCAAAAATAACAAGATATTTTTATGCCGTTTCAGAGTCGTTTCGGCTGGAAATCACGGTCACGTGACCCGACAGGTCAACGGCTATGGCGATTCCACAGAATCTGTGGCGATTCAACCAAAAAAGGCTCCGGACGACAAAACAAGAGAAAATACATGAGATAAAATAGAATCTACAGGTCAGAATTATGCTTCATCGATTTTAATGCAAAAAAGGACAATTATCCTTCTTTCCTTACAGGACTCACATATGCCGACGTCATGACAGCGAGAGCAGAAAATAGGGGAAAACTGCCAAGCTTCGCTGCACGACCCAACATGGCCGACCAAGAAGTCAGCAATCTGATAATCGGCGCTACCGGACCACCGCAGACGGTCAAGCGGCCACCGATCGCTCTCAAACTATATAATTACGAAGGTAAGAACCTAAGGAAACATTGTGGAAAATTACAATTGGAAATACCAACTTTGAATAATTATTTTTGCAATGGAATTGCAGGGATCGTATCACCACGAACACAACCCAAGCAACGATCAATGGCAACGTTTTAAACTTAGCTTAACACACACAACTAAAGGCATTAGCTAAATATATTGCTCTATTTATAGTAATTATCAAGGATTGAATGACTCCATCCATCAACCCATTTAATCATTTGATAACCGGAATTTCTGTCAGATAAGTTCTACAACAATTCGTTACAATTCGACAATTTATTCAAAACATTCCTTTGTATTCCAGAAAATATCTCATCTGGACTAATCCAGGCGATCAGCCAACACAATAATTCCAGGGTCAACATACAAATCCATATCATCCACAGAAGTCCAGCACCGGTCAAGGATCCTAGGAATCTCGACATCAACAATTTGTACATTTTATGAAATTAAAAAAGCCACCAGTGAAATTTCATCCGATAGCGAGTTAAAAGCGTCGGAATCCGACGTGCAAAGTGAAGTTTCGGACGAATCGAGTAATTTATTCACTTAAAACGCCGAAATTTTTTTTATTTTGAATTGATTGATTAAAATTTGAAAATTCAAGGCGCCGAAGCGTCAGAAAATGAGTCCGAAGCGGACGAAGTGGATTTAGCTAGAGGTGAAGGCAACCTCAGAGTGTCCGGCAGCAAAGTTTATGTAATGTTTCTGGTTGAAATTAAGTCCAAGCAGCAAACAGTACCAGGGCCGGATTAACCCATGTAGGGGCCTTAAGGCCGGCGAAATCTCGAGGGCCCCGTTGAAAATTTTTGAGCGGTTGTAACTTCGAAAAAATTGATTTTTAGGAGAAAAAATAGGTTTTTAGGAGAAAAAATAGATTTTTAGGAGAAAAAATTGATTTTTAGGAGAAAAAATTGATTTTTAGGAGAAAAAATTGATATTTAAGAGATAAAATTGATATTTAAGAGATAAAATTGATATTTAAAAGATAAAATTTATTTTTAGGAGGAAAAAAATAGATTTTTTGGTTGTCGCGGGGCCCCTAAAAGGCGCGGGGCCCCTAAAAGGCGCGGGGCCCTAAGGCCGTGGCCTTCTTGGCCTATTGGGTAATCCGGAACTGAACAGTACATTGAACCGAGCCCTGTGACTCATGTACAGGCGCAAAATGAAATAAAATAATAAAATATTTGAAAAATAATTTAAAATTAACGGAAAACTAATTAAAAAACGCCGATCACCGCAAGCATCAGAGTGCAGGTCCGTCAAATATTTTCTTGTATTTTAGACGAGGACGCGGTGGAACGCGCGTGGGGCGAACTGGACACGGATGCGACGAAATCGAGCCGGAAACGAAGCCGAAAGCGAAAACAAACGATTTAAAAACGAAGTTAGTCTTATTAAACCGTGCAGAGATGCCGAGCTGAAAAGTCTCGTCAAATCGGTGAATAACAGAACGCAATTGCACCAACTAAAGTGTCAAAAAAAAAAAGTTAACTCCATTCCTAAATATCTCGTAGTGTCAATTTCTTCGTTTTAGCTTTTTTGCTTTGCATATAAATCGCCATTTTTTTTTGATAATACTTGTATAATTTGATTTTTATTGTCTACACATTTTGGACCAATTTTTGCATCCGATTACAACCGATTATTAACTAAATTAATTAAATCTAAATGTTTAAAAATTGAGTATTTTTGACTCTGGGGTCAGATGGTCACCACAATCGGACAACGTCCAACTTTTTCACACTTTATTCTTGAAGACAGTAATATACTTTGCCATAAACAACTCTATTGAGCTCGCGTGCATAAATTTGGATACCAGACGATGCAGCTAAATGTCTCTTATAACCGACTGGGCATTGGTAATCTGTATCAACAGTGGCAAAACCCCCAAAAGGCAATGAGTATTGTTTTGCTAATTCGTTGTCACTGCTGCTAATGCAAAATGTCCATCCATGCAATGATAGATCTAAAGCTGTATAAAACTGTGGACAGCTTTGGTTCTTTGTATGAATATTGTCCACGTATTGCGAATGAAATCCACCAAACAGGTAACTAGGACCAACCGAGTCATTTGCCAATGCCAGGCATGAAACGAGATTCCGCACTTCCAAATTACAGTCATAAAATTGATGATGAGAAAAAAAAACTTGCGATTCGAAGTTTGTTGGACAGGACAACGCTCCTGTAAGGGGATTTTTCACCGAATAATCCTTGTGTAATGGATTATGTGGGGTCACTGTATACGTAGTATAAACTCCGCCAAAGATATAATGGGGAACTGGGAATTTGCAGGAACCATCGTCTAAATTCGCAGCAAAGTCGAAATTGCTCGATTTTGGTCGAGTGCAGCCACGATGAATATTCCGTCTGCAAAACAGATACAAGTTTTT
>JAQIXU010002685.1:0-11193 GCA_034701245.1 Strigamia transsilvanica
CAAACATTTTATTAAACTATTTTTTATAATATACATATAATACAAATAAATAAATAAATTTACCGTAGATCGTGTGCTTAAAATTGTAGGCGTTGCAGGTGTTTAGGCTCTTTACAAATTCTATAAAGAAAATGGAGGACTAAAACTATTTTCTCGTTTGTTTCACCTGCACGTCTCTGCGAGACAATCTAGTTTTAGACATAGGGAGATGGGTACGTCATTGTCTGGCACGCCATCCCAAAAGCCGCAGGATGGACATGACTCAAGGTACTGGCATTCGACTTGGTGTTCCTGTGCCTTCATCCTGTGCACAAGTTCTGAGAACGCCATGGGAGCCATCACACTGTGCACTGTTGGCAGTGTAGAACGTTTCATTTCTAGGGTGTGGCATAGTTTTATATGGCGTTAGGTCCGCTTTTGTTAGCTTTTGCTTTTTCTGCGGTGACTCTACAAGAGAATTAATTTTTAAAATAGTTAATTATTTTGAAATTTCTTTTTGTCTCACCTGTCGCTTGTTGCAGCAACATCGCTTCTTGCAGCAACGCAGCTTGCCATAGATGCTCCAACTCTTTCATTGCTGGCATCAAGTGCCGGTGGTATTTATCGAGCACATTTGTCACAACAACAACTCGCAAGCGCCTATAGGAATTGCTCGTATGGCACACGACGTGTTGACTGTAAGACTCCGACACTTCCCTGTCTGTGTCGTTAAAAAAATCTTTGGCCCCCGGGAACATTTTAAGTAATGTATCTACCAAGAGTAGACTGAAATAAAAGGATTGAAATCAATGAGAAATCATTGAAAAATCAATAAAATCAATAAAAATTTAATAAAAATGCATAAATCGAAAAATCTTTAACCCGGGTTCGTTTACTAGCATTAGGTGTCGGACGACAGCCATATGTCTATCCATGCTGTGTGTATGCACCCGGAAAAGTCCACAAATCTCCTCCAGGTTCCTGGTGGGAAATCCCACTTGTATGTACATGGCTTCAGCATCAAGTATTCTCTCAAAATCAGCTTCGTCTTGCATTTCGTAAAACAACTGGTTTATTCAACAATGTAAACCTCAAATTTTATTTATATACGGAAAATAACAAAGCGAAGCCACAAACACACGAAACACGAAAAATATACACCGGTAAGCATTAGATTACGTACTAAAAAACAATAAGAACAATAAACAATATCAGAAAATTGATTACATCTGGTTTCTATATTCACAGGCCAGAAAAAATCGTTGAGAAAATGAGCCATCGGGGATGGACCCAGAAGCGAGGAGAGCGATTTGGGGGTTATTGCAAACATAGAAACGTTAATATGAATGCCGTATCATTTGTTAACGGATCGACAAATCGATGAGTGTTTAGTGATTGCGAGGTAGAAATTGATGGGAATATATTTTTGTTTGTTGGATTTGATTTTTGATTTGATTTCTAGATCCGTTGGTACGTTTGCTCGTGCCTTGGATTGTTCGAGTTTGGTGAAACAGCCGAGTTTGCACATGAGCGCGGCGGACGCGTCCAGAGATGTCACTTTGGTTGGAAAAATTGGAAAAATTGGAAAAATTGAAAAAAATCGAAAAATTTGATTTTTTAAGTTTTTATTTTTGTTTCTGACACAAGTACGACGTGGCCGAAGCGCTTTCCAGTCTGGTTCCTTCGACCGGTTTGGTGTTGTGTCGCGACGAAATGGAGGAATGGTCGGCGTCGGACGCGAACTTGTTCGAAGCGGCACTCGAGAAGTACGGCAATGATTTCAACGACATCCGGCAAGATTTTGTAAGAAAAATGCGAAAAGTTGTTTGATCATTTCAGAGGTTCCCAACGTTTTTAAGATGGTGACGTACCAGTAGGTCAAACACCAAGAATCCAAACAAGAATTAAAAAATCTCCACAAATTCCAGTCAAAAATCACAAAATCACCGTATCATCCTAGCGCCCAACAATGGGCCGCGTCATGAAAACTCCAAATCCGAAACCCTAACTTACATGCCAACGCCCTGCAGACCCCTCAAACCGCGACGCCTCAACCTCAACACCCCCAACCCCACCACCACCAACAACAACAACAACACGACGCCCAACAAACGAGCGAAACGACGAACTCACCAGGAAAACGAACACACGACCACGAGGAAAAAAATCTCTTCGTTCTTCAAATCCGCTCAGCAACGAAGAAAACATTCGACGCAAATTGTCGTCCGACGACATCCAGTGGACAGTGGACACTGGACGACTGCACGAGTCCGAAGAAAAGCGAAATGAAATTTAGCTTCGCGTCGCCCAAACTGAATTGGTTGACGCAAATGACGCAGCGCCAGGAAAAAGTCCAGCAAAGTCCCAAACCGAACAAGAAAAGAAATAGCACGAGGAATTTAAACCGGATGTCACCCAGAAAAGTATTTCGCCACTATTGGCGCTATTTCTCCAATTGTAAGCACGTGACTTTGTCTCCCTATATATTTTAAACGCTAATAAAGTGATTTGTCTCTAAAATGGAAAAACTTTGGATTTTCCTTGTGCGCGCAATACTCATGACGTGGTATTTAATCAAACGCGACTCTTGTTGACCATTCGTCGTTAGTATACTTTATTCTAATCGTCATTACAAACCACTGAGCATATTACATTTCGCATCGTCTGCTAGATGACTATACTAATTCACGCGAGTGCACAAGAACGTATCCGAGCTTGAACCAGCATTGCTTACTGAAACATGATGGCTGTTGTTAGCTGCAACTGCAAACGAATAAAAATAATCCACCATCCGTAGTAAAATCAAGCGTTTGTTCATACCTGGATTCAAAAGCGTGAGATCGTCCGAGACCACATAATCCCCTAACGGACCGCCCTTGTGTTCATAATTCCGACCTGCGCATCGATACACTCCGGGCGTAGTTATGGTGTGCGTCGCTTTTTGTGCGATCACGTCGTATTTGCCTTTGACGTCGGTTTCCCGCATGATCTTGAAGTCATCGGCAGTGGGTAAACCGTTCCCCATGCAAGTAACTACTCTGGGTCCATCGAGAGTAGATTTATGCGGCTGGTCAACACTAAGTGTAACATGAGTCGTTGCATCTGTTGATGAAACGAGCGTTTAATAAAACAATTCGACAAATGTCTATCGCCAAGTTACATTGTTCTCCGACAACTGCAACGACGACTTTCCGTCCATAACTGTGATCGACCTCGCACCTGACTTCAATCTCGCGCGGACGCTCTGAGCCGTCCATCGAGTAAACGATGTCCTCGTACCGAATAAACGATGCCACTTCTAACACCTTATCGCTCAGCGTCTGATAGGTGTGACTGTGGTTCTGCGGTTTGTTGTCGACAAACCAATTGATGGTGGCGTTCGGATATCCTCCGTACGAGCGGCATTCTATGTATGTCGGTCTATCAGGAAAAGTGGAGATTACGTTTCGACTGTTGTTATTTCTAAAATTGTTGTTGACTAACATTGCTAATGACACTGAGTATAAATGAAAAGCGTAAAATCATTATTGAGTGTGAAAAACAATTTGGGATTTTTAAAGCTCACCAACAACGTTTAGTCGGTACTTGATGAAATCAGATCCGGCTGCACATGTGTACAAATCGGAGTCCTCAAATTGCACACTAAAGATATCGATGATGCATGTTTTGGCGTGTTGTATGTAGAATTTGCTCTTCGATTGGAGCCGATCCACAAGAAGAACTGAGTTTGAGTTGAACAGTGAACATGTATCCGTTTCTTGTACGCTACATTCCAGCTGCACACTGCGACCCATTTCCACCAACAAGTGTTTGGAGCCATCTTCTTCAACTGCTTTTGAGGAAACAACTTAAACAAAAAATGCATTTACTTTATGTTGCGTTAACGTTTACGTAGTTAATGTTTAGGAAGGAATATTTAGGAATTTATTTAAAAATAGTTTGGGATCTGTAAAACTCACTATAAACGTTTAGATCGTACGTGAAGTAATAACGTCCGATTTTACATCTGTACCAATGTTTGTCCGCAAATTGCACATTACGGATAGTGAAGATGCATGTTTTGTTGTCGCGTATCTCGAAGCGGCCTTTCTTCGGTTCGTTCCGATCCACAAGAATATCGGAGTTGCTGTTTAACAGTGAACATCGATCCGTTTCTTCTGTGCTACAATCCAAAGTCACATCGCTGCCTTTTTCCACCGTCAAGGTTTTGAAGCGATCTTCGTCAACTGTTTGTGCAGAAACAAATTAAACAACAAATGCATTTAATTAATTTTGAGTTTAAAATATTCCACTGGGCTGCGTCCCAAATTGGGGGATTTGTGGGTAGTAGGACTTGATCAAAATTAAGCAAATTAAAATGTTTTTCTATTTCTTTCGAAAATGGAGTCTAGTCTATTTCAATCGAATAGTCTTGTAGCCCGCTAAACGCTAGGATTGCGGCTAAATTGCCATACGACAAGATTGAACTTGACAACTTAGATAATTCCAAGGTCATAGGGGTCATTTTTCATTATAAAATATGTACCATGAAATTTCCATTACATAATATCATAAATTTTTCATTATAAAATTTCATAAATTATCCATTTTTATGGCACTATCACTAAGTATAAAAGAAAAGCGTAAAATCATTATAGCTTGAGATTTTTAAAACTCACCAAAAACAGTTAGTCTGAACGGGGTGTAATAATCTCCATGATCACATTTGTACAAATCGGAGTCCGCTAATTCCACATTACGGATACCGATGATGCATGCTTTGCCGTCGTGTATCCGGAAGCGGTCTCTTTTCGAACTGCGCCGGTCCGCAATATGGTACTTTGCTGACAGGTCACATTTACGCGTTTCTTCTGCGTTACATATCAAATTGAAATCGCTGCCCCTTGCCACCACAAATTGTTCGATGCCATTTTCGTCAACTGCTTGTGAAGAAACAACTTAAACAACAAATGCATTTAATTAATGTTGTGTTTACGTTTACTTAGTTAATGTTTAGGAATATTTAGGAATTTATTTTATTATATCACTTCGGCTACTTAATTTATCTAGAAAATAAAGGTGTTTAGAATATTCCACTGGGCTGTGTAACCAAATTGGTGGATTTGGAGGTAGATAGGACTTGATTAAAATTAAGCAAGTAAAAATGTTCTTCTATTTCTTTCGAAAATGGAATCTGGTCTATTTCAATCGAATATTCTTGTAGCTCGCTAAACTCTAAGATTGCGGAGAATTTGCCATGCGACAAGATTACACTTTACAAATTAGATAATCCCCCCCCCCCCCAAGCAAGGTCATTTCCAATTATAAAAAATAATAAATTATTTTCCATTACAGAATATAATAAATTCTTTATTTTTCTAGCAAAATCCAGACTTTTTATTTATTTTCCTAGCAAATTTCAAAATGTTTCCACTTTTCACAAAACTTTTTCATTTTTGTGATGACGTGATGTGGAGCTGGCCAACTAGGCCGACTAGGCATGTTCGCGAGTGCGATATATCGCATCGCGGTCGTTTTTTTCCGCAACACAGCAAAATACCGCAAAACTGCAAAACCGCAATGTTATTTTCCAGCATTTTGGTAAAGTTTTGGTCACCTTTTAGGTTTAGGCACGAATCCCAGAAAAGTGCTCACGTATCGGTGACGTAATATGACCGAAACATCATCAAAAAGCTAAATAAAGACCAAAACATCCCCAAAAAGCTGAATAGAGACCAAAACATTACCAAAAATCTGAATAGAGACCAAAACATCACCAAAAATCTAGGGAAAAACACGTTTTCGGGTCTTAGGTAATGTTTTGGTCATTATTAGGCTCTTTGGTGACATTTCGGACACGTTTTTGGCAATTTTTTGGTATCGATTGAAAAAATTCTCAAAACGTAACCGAAACGTTACTGTTGAGCCAAAGAATGACTAAATGTTGCGGTTATGCGGTTTTTGGAGTTTTTGCGGTTTCGCGATATACCGCATCCATTGCGGTTTTTTCTGGATACCGCACCGCACTTGCCAAACAAACTAACTGCATCACCCTACCGCCAACGATATGGTGGTGACCGTCACATGGTCACACCTTCACCCAAAAATCAACCCAAGAAAATAACTTCTTACTTGATATAGTAACAGCCAACAACACCAAAATTTTCGTCATATTAGGTAGATGTGAAATGAACAAAACAACTCTCTTATATAGTTGGTGGGTGGGTACGACAATCAGAAACTGTGCGTCATCAAAGATTCAAATGGCACGAGGATTTGCAAAATTGTATAACTGATGAAATTAACGGTGTCACACCTGCAGTTTTTCACAATGCCTTGCAAAAATGGGGATACCAATTAGATTATTTTGAGAAACCAATGGACCACATGTTGAAATTCACACTCAAAATGTTAATCAGCTACTTTTTATCTACTGTACACAAGCCGATGTGCATGTGAATGTTTTTTGTAATTATTTATCAAAACAGTTAACTATTATAAAAATATCTCTCGATTTTTGCAATCTTTGCAGTTTTCTTTATTTCTCAACTGTTTGATGCAGCTACTTGCTGACAATTTGTGAACATATAGCTTAAGTGCAGATTCGTGTATGGTGTGAATTTCATATTTGTGTGGTCATTTTATCTATACAATAACATTGGTGATGGGTATTCGGTTGCACTATTTTTAGCACAATGACTTTTACACATGTATCTTTTACACATGTGTTCAAACACCTAAATATTGTAACAACTACTAAACAGTACATAAACAGAGCTTTGTTGACACTCCTCTTGGAGTTGGCACAACCAGTAACCCCCCACGGTGGCACGTCAAAACAGCATTGACAAAACAGCGTGCGTCAAAACAGCGCACCTTCAAAATGACTTAATTTAACCTAATTTTAGGTTAGGTGGGGTTAGTTTATGTTAGTTTAGGTTAGGTTAGGTGGGGTTAGGTTAGGTTAGTTTAGGTTAGGTTAGGTTAGATCCACTACTCACAATGCAAGTAGCATTGTGAGTAGTGGGTTACTGGTTGTGCCAACACCAAGAGGAGGGAGGAGCAGGGTGATGCACAGGAAGTGAGCAGGGGTGACATTAATTACCCATAACACAATTATCTTATTAATTTATCGTTTTAAAAAATATTTAATTGAAATAAAATTTTATAGTGTATATGTATATCTGAGTCTCAAATATTAATTTGCAATTCTCCACGATTTTAAAATACAGTATTTTATTATTTTTCTTATTTAAATTATGGAGAAAAACATAAATTTATACTTTTTATCACCATTAGATAAGAGCATCATTCAGTACCATTATTTCTCGCTTCTTTCTTCAAGTCAAGCCTTCTTTTTCTTGCTTATAAGTGGAGGAAAGAAGTGGGAGGAGGAGGGTGATGCACAAGAAGTGAGCAGGAGTCAAATTAACAGGAGTGAGTTTGATTGAAATTTTTTTGGTTTTTATTGATTTTAGTAAAAGTTTTATATGTTTTTATCCATTTTAGTCAAGTTTTGAGGATTTTTGTTAATTTTGTCAACATTTTGATAGGTTTTGTTGATTTTAAACAAGATTTTTGTCGGTTTTCTTTAATTCTTGTCAGTTTTTTTAAAAAATTTTTGTAGGTTTTCTTTAAGTTTTCAAATGTTCGCTGCTTTTGTTGATTTTTGTCAAAATTTTATTGGTTTTTGTTGATTTTTGGAAAAATATAGATGACACAAGCATGTAGGGGTTGTATGATGAATATTTCTTCTTTTTGAATTTTAGGTAAAGAACTGCATAATAAATGCAGACATTAAATTAGGATTGTAATCAAAGGTGCATTTTATCATTCCAAATTGCAAAGTGCAATGATATCTTCAAAATCTACATTTATTATTTTAATCTTTCGTTTATATGTTATTTTATCTTTTTTTGCTGGTGCAATATATCCTCACTAGAGTGAGCTTTTGTACATAATGTAGCAGTTTCCCTAAACTGTTTTAGCAATAAATTCCGTGATTTTCGACATTAAACAAATAATTTCACGAGTGAAGATATTTCAACTTGACTGGATATCCTATTGTCTTCGTTATCCATTTCGCCGGCCTTAGGGCCCCTACATGGGTTAATCCGGCCCTGGAAATCCTCATCATTGAAAGCCCGTTCGCTGCGGCATCGTCGGCATCTCGCCGCTCTCGTCGGCATCTCGCCGCCCTCGTTGGCATTGTCGGCCACTCGCCGCGGCATCTCGCCGCTCTCGTCAGCATTTTGCCGCTCTCATCGGCATCATCGGCCGCTCTCGTTGCGAGCAGTGGGCAATTGCTCGAAGATTTTAAGCAATTGGGTGAAATTTTGTCGAATTTTGCGCAAAAAAAAAAAATGAAAAAAATTCAAATTTTTGTGTTAATTTAACAGGAAAAGTGAATCCGAATCATAGTTTGTTGGCTATCCACTGCTGCGGTAAATTATTATGCGACGAAACGTTCGAAACGAGGAAGAAAATCACGTCGGACATCTGAAATTTTTTGGAGAAAAACGGTCGAAATTCAAAGAAAAAATTGTTTTTAATCGAATTTCTTGATTAAACAAATTGTATATTGCAGAATGCACGTTGGATATCAGTCATTACAACAATCTGATTAAAGTGCATTTTGAAAACGAGCACAAGTTCGACGCGACCGAATTCCTGGCGAAGAGCGAATCCAAGCGATTAATACCAAACAGGGTCACTTTTCAACGACTCATTTCATGTTATTGCCAGCAGGGGGACATCGAAGGAGCCGGGTAACTCGACTTTTACACATTAAAATCGACTTTTACACTCAAAATTCGATTTTTACACACAAAAATTCGATTTTTTTTTTGCTGGACGAAATGCCCGGCGTGAGCACCGTTGATGGCAAAGTGAAAACTTCTGGTCACTTTGTCATTCGCCAGTTGGTCCGGAACGACTGGGTTGAGTGTTTGCATTGAATTAGGGTTTTTTTTTAAATAATTTTTGTTTTTGTTTGTTTACGGTGTTGATAAAGTGTTGAAAGTGTGCAAGGATTTGAAGCAGCCGGAGGAAAAACACGAAGGGGATTGATACAGCGATGAATAGCGCATTGCGGTTTGGAAGACCAGGTTGGGTTATGACGACCTATGCAAGTGTTTGCGGAACCATTGCCAAAGGCGGCCTGTCAAACGTAAGAAAATTTTCATTTTCAATCGCTCTCACAAATAAAACGGGGGATACCTGAGGCGCTGGTGTTCGCATCAGCCTCGGCGTCGGCGTTGGCGTTGGCGTTGGCATCAGGTTCAGCTTCCGCGTCGGCGTTGGCGTCAGGTTTAGCTTCCGCGTCAGCCTCGGCATCAGCGTTGGGCTGCTGCTGTTGACAAAGCCGTGGCTGGTGATTAGGCTCTCTACAAATTCTATAAAGAAAATAAGAAAATAAAGAAGGAGGACTAAAACTATTTTCTCGTTTGTATCACTTGCACGTCTCTGCGAGACAATCTAGTTTTAGACATAGGAATATGGGAACGTCATTATCTGGCACTACGTCCCAAAAGCCGCAGGATGGACATGATTCAAGATACTGGCATTCGATTTGGAGTTCCTGCGCCTTCATTCTGTGGACGAGTTCCGAGAATGCCATCGGAGCCATCACACTGTGCACTGTTGGCAGTGAAAAATGCGACAAGCAGCCCGGTTGTAAGCACGGGAATTTGAAATCGTCCTCCTGGTGACTGTGAAGTCGCATGTATGACAAGCAGGATACATTCTGCACAACACTGGTGATGAGCAACACATTCCTTCATGTCTTCGGTGAGGCAGTTGCTTTGCACACAGCTAGGGCACGTCAACAATTCGCTTCTTGGGCATGCCATTTCCAATCTCATCTTCTTCTCCACTGATCGATTTAACAAATAAATAAATAAATAAATAAACAAATGAATGAATAAATAAATAAAAAAGATACCGTACGTTCGATTTGTTCTTCCAATTGAATGAACAACTTTTTGGTGTAGAACGCTTCATTTCTAGGGTGTGGTATAGTTTTAAATGGCGTTAGGTCCTCTTTCGTTTGCTTTTGCTTTTTCTGCGGTGACTCTACAAGAGAATTAATTTTTAAAATAGTTAATTATTTTGAAATTTCTTTTTGTTTTCACCTGTCGCTTGTTGCAGCAACGTCGCTTCTTGCAGCAACGCAGCTTGCCATAGATCCTCCAATTCTTTCATTGCTGGCATCAAGTGCCGGTGGTGTTTATTGAGCACACCTATAGCGCCTATAGGAATTGCTCGTATGGCACACGACGTGTTGACCGTAAAACTCCGACACTTCCCTGTCTGTGTCGTTAAAAAAATCTTTGGCCCCCGGAAACATTTTAAGCAATGTATCTACCAAGAGTAGACTGAAATAAAGCAATGAACAGTCATTGAAAAATCAATTAAAATACATAAATCACTAGAATTAGGTGTCGGATGACAGCTATAGGTCTATCCACGCTGTGTGTATGCACTCGTAAAAGTGCACGAATCTCCTCCAGGTTCCTGGTGGGAAACCCCACTTGTATGTACTTAGCTTCAGCAGCAAGTATTTTCTCAAAATCAGCTTCGTCTTGCATTTCGTAAAACAACTGGTTTATTCAACAATGTAAACCTGAAATTTCATTTATATACGGAAAATAACAGTTATTATTATCCTGAATTATTCGCAACAAATAATTCCTTTTCTCCGTGATTTAGCACTGAAGATGACGTCATGCAAACAAATCAAAATGGCAACGCCAAAACCAGTCAACCAGTCAAACAGCACGAGCGAAGCATCTAGACGGCGCCCAAGTTGACCGATCGTCACCAAACTTTAGGGAAACCACAACAAGTAAGTAAAGAAACTTTGAACGTCAGCAAAATCGTAAATTAAACATTCACATTTGCAGAATGTAGAAATTGATGGGAATATATTTTTGTTTGTTGGATTTGATTTTTGATTTGATCTTTAGATCCGTCGGTACGTTTGCTCGTGCCTTAGATTGTTCGAGTTTGGTTAAAGAGCCGAGTTTGCACACGTACGAGCGCGGCGGCCGCGACCAGAGATGTCATTTTGGTTGGAAAAATTGAAAAAATTGAAAAAATTGAAAAAAATCGAAAAAATTTGTTTTTTGAAGTTTTTATTTTTGTTTCCGTTAGTTTTATGCGATGGATACGATACACAGACACAAGTACGACGTGGCCGAAGCGCTTTCCAGTCTGGTTCCTTCGACCGGTCCG
>JAQIXU010002686.1:0-11191 GCA_034701245.1 Strigamia transsilvanica
TACATTTTTACAGATTTCCATACATTTTTACAGATTTCCATACATTTTTACAGATTTCCATACATTTTTACAGATTTCCATACATTTTTACAGATTTTTATAGATTTTTAAATTATTCTAGTGATTTCTAGAGGTTTTTAATGTTTTTTTTTTTAGAGATTTCTAGAGATTTCTAGTGGTCCGTGCATCCGTCGCCTACAGGTTGACCAGCAGCCAATTTGACCGTATGTCCAAAATGAACTTGGTCAGTTTAAACAAGCATTTTCTTCCTTCTTCCATTGTCCAAACTGATTTCGGTCCTTAAAAACCCGACGGTTTTACATCTCCCTCGACAGCTGTCCTTTTTATCCTCTGCTCACTTCCCACGCCCCTTCACACCTTCACTGGCACTTCCACAAACAAGTTGTATGCAAATTTACACCCCCATTTGCATCATAAACTCATCTTAGCCCATTTTTATACGCATTTATATTCCATAACACCTAGACACAATGCTAAAACAAACATTTCTGTTCGGTTCTCATGAAAATGTTTAATATGGGCTGTGTGATTCAACGTTTTCCCCCCCTTGGAATTGTGTGCATTTTAAATGTGAAAAGAGATTGAAACAGCAGATAGAATTTTTTATTGCATGTGTTAGTGTTGGATGAATGTAGGAGGAGAAATCGGAGATTGGAAGCCATTTTGAATTGGTTTTTGGTGTTTTGGAGAGTGAATTAGAGGGTAGAGTGAACGGTTTGGATTTTTAGGTTTGGAATTGGCATTTTGATGGTTGGTTTGTTTGTGAGGGGAAAGAAATTTAAGGATTAGGTCAATGTGGTTTGGTTGCTAGGCAGCGACTGGAAAGGACACCGTGTTGAAGCTAGCTGTAGCCATGTTGTAAATCAATCAAATGAAAGAGATTTTTTTGGAGTGGAGTTTTTAATAATTTAAGATTTGTTGGAGGAAGAGGGGAATTGAAAAACTGAAATAGATGTTGAAGTAAATTGTAAAACTTGCTAGGAAATTTGTCAATTTATAATTTTGTAAATTTAGAAGTAAACCTTACAAATTTTCTGGTAAAATTTACAAATTTTCTGGTAAAATTTACAAATTTTCTAGTAAAATTTACAAATTTTCTAGTAAAATTTACAAATTTTCTAGTAAAATTTACAAATTTTCTAGTAAAAATTACAAATTTTCTAGTAAAATTTATAAATTTTCTAGTAAAATTTACAAATTTTCTAATAAAATTTACAAATTTTCTAGTAAAATTTACAAATTTTCTAGTAAAATTTACAAATTTCTGAAAAATTTGAAAATTTGTAAATTTAACTACAAAATTTGTAACTTTTACTAGAAAATTTGTAAATGTTACTAGAAAGTTTGTAAATTTTGCTAGAAAATTTGTAAATCTTACTAGAATATTTGTAAATTTACTAAAAAAAAATTGTAAATTGACTAGAAAACTTGTAAATTTACTAGGAAACGTAAATTTACTAAAAAAAAAACTCGAAAATTTGCAAACTGTAAATTTACTGAATGCAGTTGTAATTTACTAGAAAAAATAAAATGCTAGAAAATTATAAACATCATAAACCTACTAAACAACTATAAATTTACTAAAAAAAATTTTTTTAAAAAGATTCAAAGAATTTTCAAATAAAAACCTAAACCTAATTTAATCCCAACCTCCTTCAATTCAATATCCAGACCTCTTTTCCAATCATACATTTATTTTTAACTTGCCCCCAATTCCCACTCACCAATTCATTACAAGCAAACTATTCACACTCAACCTCATCCAACATGACAGCCAACTGCAAAAACCCCAAAAAACATCCCAAAAAAAATCCCCATAACTCATCCCCCACGTTACACCAACATAACCACTCATTCATTCATCAACTTGCAAAACTGACCCAATGGCTGCAAGCATGGTGATTACATTGGCAAGCCGAAGGGAGCGCTGCCCTTCCCGCCAACAATTTCCATATCAAAAGATAGGGAGGAACTAGTGGGAGGAAAAAGGGTGAGGGAGGAAGACTATCTCTTTTGAATTATGCCAAAAGCACCCAGGGTGTAGGTGAGCAAAAAGAAGTCAATTATTCACCTTAACAAAGACCTTTCTCCGGAATAAAAATCAAAAAAGATAAATCCCATTCAAATTCGGCGTTTAAAAACTCGTTCTACAATGCTCCCACAACTCTCCCACACTCCGATGTTTTCCAGCGTGTTTTCGTGACTGTTCAATCTCAATTTATCCAATTTCTACAGGGCAATGCCTGAATACTTACGAGCTGTTAGACGCCGACAGAGGGTACAAAAGCCGAAGGAATCACGTATTCATCCGTTAAAAGATTGATTAATGTCCGAATTTGCCCTCGCGTGTTATCATTGCTGTATTCCCATGTGATCTGGTGGCTAGGATGCCCGCTGTTTATTAATGAATTTCCGTTATTCCCATGTTGTCTAGTAGTTAGGATACCTGACTATTCGCTAATTGGAAACATCGGTTCATTAAACCCCAATTTTCCCAAAACAAACAATTCTTTTTTCTTTTATTTAAATAAAAAGTTATTTCGACGTCTAATTTTACCCAAACGGATAATGGCTGCACTGTTTGACTTCATGTTGCCCGACCACAAAATCCGCATGTTGCCATGCCCCACGCAAGATGGGTCTTGAAAAACAAACAAAACTATGAATAAAACTCATCTAAGGAGCGTGCCTGCTGTCAACTCCATCTTCCCCTTCCGAAGCCCAAAAACAATGAACTTCTCTGGACTAACAAAAGCACTTCACTTGTGCAAAATCCCTAAAAAGGAGATTTAATGGCACGAAATGCCGGCTTTTTGCCTCCAATTAACCAGCCACATTAAACGTCTAAATTGGCAAGAGGCTGACAGACAGCGGTGCTCCAAACACACAAATTAGACTCTCTTCAATCGTAAAGAGTCATTAAAAAGAAGGGAAGGAAATCCGGCTCTTCGTTGTCTTTTTTCCAGCACGAATCACGTATTTTCTTGAACCGTCGACGAACGGCTCCTTCTTCTAGTGTCTAGATAAGCAGCTAACAAAGTGCTTATTAAATGAAACTTCCCTTCCCAAAAAACTCGTGTATGTTGGATTCAAGCAGCGTGTAACTGATGACTGATATAACAAACGACTTCCGGTAGTAAATCACATACCCTGGACGGGATAAATTTCAATTCACTCAAGACACGGTCCCAAGGTTGAACGAGGTGAAGGAATATTAAACATCATTTGTCTGTTCGAATCTCTTCCAAGATGGCCGCGTCGATTGCGCCCGCCATTTTGATTTTTCAGACTAAATCTGGCGTTCACGTGACTAATCATTACAAGTTTTATGTATTTTTAGAAGCTCGTAGAAAATTGCAGCTGTTTTTAATTTTCCAAGAAAAAAAAAACCCTTTGCGCTGTGTTTATGTAGTATAGTCAACACTATGCAGCACAAGGCTGAATTATTATCAAAATGGCGGATATTTTCAAAATTATTGCAATGTTTAGAATTTGATGACGGATTAGCATAGGAAGTTTGGTATGGCGGATCTAAAGAAGTGGGTTTCGTTACTGTAGCATCGTTGCAACATTGTTTTTCACGTTGTAACTATTTAACCGCCGACTCTAGCTAAGTTGTTAAGCATAATTTGCGCATTACATACACCTGCTGGACCACATGAATCCATATCTAATTGACCCATGTGTGGAGGATCCCACGGAACAAAGGTTTTCATTTTTACATATTTTGAACCTATTATCGCTGAATGAATATTCTCCCATTCAGACTAGTTAATTGTCATTGGCTCTGGAAATATTTCCAAAAAACAAATTTTGATTACCGAAGTATGATTCCAAGATTCATCATACATGAACCTGGCGCCAGATTTGCTTTCATTATAATTAGTTTAGTCACAACAGAGCAATTGGAGTGTGGCCAACAAGCTCAAATGCAACCCATGCTTATATTTTCATCATTACTAAACTTACCATTTTTGTTTTAATTTAAAATTCCTTTGTTTTGTCATGTCCACCATTTTCACACTCCTTTTCCTTTGATTCCCCATTCCATTTCACCCTCCTTCCACTTCTTTTGTGCGAAACAGCAGCAGGCTGCAAAGAAGGAGCATCCTTTTTCCTTACTTGTGCCTGTGGGGAGGAAGTTACCTTCACACCAAACCCACATTCCACTGGTGCCACACACATTCAGCTTGTTCCACTATCCCCCTCATTTCAATGTAATGGACACATGTCGTTTCTATTTTAACACAAACTACTGTTAATTTTTTTCCCCAACCTTTTATGGCCTCTATAACACACCTTGCATGATGCCTTCTCACGAACCAATTTCTTTCTTTCATCGCAATAAAAGGGAAATCACGACCTCCGATCAGGCCAAAGCAACGCCAAATTCCCAAACTGGGAATAAGTCTAATCGACGAAATCATCTCACGATTTCGACCTTGCTTTAGTGGGGTTCCGCCAATGGAGGTAAAAAAAAACGGGGAAGTTTTGTTGAAAAGGGGAAAAAAATGAGTTTTATCCTGTCACTTCCATTTCACGTCCTGCATCGATTCTTATCGACTAAAAAAAAATGGATAAACTTTGGTCCAGAATCACGACTACCGTACGTTCCCATGTTATCTAGTGGTTAGGATACCCAGCTCGAATCATAATGAAAATTTAAAGATAACCGTATCGCTAATGTCTTGTTTCGTGGTAATGACAGCACCTGGGTAACCAGAGTTTTTAATAAGCTGCTTAGACTTCAAACGAGGAATTTCTAGATAAGATTCTTGTGATATTTTCCCTACTCTTAATCCAAACTCCTGCAGTGATGATTGCCTCTTTGTGACACCTTTTTCAAACAAGGAGATTAACCCCTTTTTCCACACCCAGTAGAGAAAAGAGGGCGAGAAAGGAGTCCTGGAGTCTAAATAAGAGTTAAGCCTAAAAATAAAACTCATTACTGTGATGGAAAATTCAAAAAAATATTGCTTTATGAGATTCAATGGAAGTTGCCATTTATCTAATGTAATCCCATTAAAGATAAATGGTGGAAATTTAAAAAAAAATTATTGATTCCATTAAATTTCACCAAACAAACTTCCCCGATTCCATCAACCATTTCCTTCATTAACAAATGGATTCAATAATCCATTAACTGTTAGCGAAGGAAACACAAGCCTGAAACACTCATTTTCCCTCTCAGCCCACGGAACACAAGGACCTATGTGAATAGCTTAATTAGCAATGCTTGCAAGTTTACAGCTGGTTTAACTACAAAAAAAATTACTTTTTAGAAAAGCGCTCACAAACGAAATGTTAATCTCGCAGTTTACACATTCCCATGGGATCTAGTAGTCAGGATATCCGAATTAACCGTTATAGAAACAGAAACAGAAACAGAAACAGAAAAAAAAGCACTTTTACTTAATCTAACTAACAAAAACCACTTTTTATCTATCATTTTCGACATTTCACACAATAAAACATCATTTCTTAACATTTTTCCTTATTTTTAAGACAAAAAAATTAAAAAGTTGAAGAACATCTAACCTGGGACTGGTTGCCTTGGCACTTGCACTCCATTGAATCCTTTGGCACTATACGCATACCGAACAGTGTTACATCCGACTTCGGCTGAGTCAATGTTTTCAGTGATGAATGAAAATACACACAAAACGAGTCCGATTGTCCGAAACCACGGCCTCGGCCTTGTGATGCCGGGATTGGGATGCACTAGCGCCATGTTGAAGCATGCACATTGGTTGTTGGCTTCGTCCCTCGCTCGGACGAGAAACTAACTTGTAGTGTCTCCTTGCTCGTTGGTTTGGCCGTTCGGGGCTTTAGATTCGTACATCCATTTCACTTCCCTTCAGGTAAATGAGTAAAGTCTAAAGGTCGAAGGCCTGGAATATCTCAAATTCACCCACGGAGGCTGCACACCGCGATAAAATCAGCGCACTCTGTGCTCTACCCCAGAGATAAAAAGACTCGCCACTTTGGTTTCAACCAATCACAGGGCTCGGGTATTGTCCATACTCATGTGTTGGTAGTAGAGGTGGCGCCGCCGAGTGAGAGAAGATTCTAACGGAAAAAATCTAGATCCAGACCTAGAATATTTGTTTTTTTAATGTAATAAAATAGGATTTTAATGTTTTTGTTTTTTAATTATTTGATTATTAATAGTTCAGTTTATATGTTTTGGATTTTAATTAAATAAGAATTTAAAAAATTGCATCGGAGCGTTGGTCTGTAGTTAGTGTAGACACAAGATGGCCGTTTTCGTGTGGAGGAACGGCGAGGAAAAGTGATTTTTAGTCGTCGGATTGTCGTAAAAGATGACTTCGACGGTATTTTCTAGTAGTGAGAGTGAAGTTATCAATAGGAAAACAACAGACAGTGTTTTAACTGTCGAAAATGTCGACGATTTCTACGAAATTGACCGCTGCGCGCACTGGATCCTTGAAAACAACTTCAAAAAAGTATCAAAAACCACCAAAAACTTCATTCAAACATTCAATCATAATAATTCATTTTTATTTCAGGTCGCGCTTCAATTCCCGGACGAAATGTTACAAGATTCGACCGAAATTTCGTTAAAATTGCGAAAAACATGCGCAATAGCGCTCTACATACTGGGCGACACGAGTTACGGAAGGTGCCCCCCCAAATCCCTTCCGAAAAAAAAAAAAAAAAACAAATCTCAAATTAAATTTTACAATTTGCAGTTGCTGCGTGGACGAAATCGCGGCCGAACACGCATCCGCGAACGCCATCATCCATTTCGGCCATTCGTGCCTGAGCACAACCCTCCGCCTGCCCGTTCTCTACATCTATGGCAAAAAGCCCATCGACACTCACCACGCGCATGAATCTCTCCAGAAAATAATCCCCCACGAAAACCACAAAATCCTCCTCCTGTACGACGTTTCGTACTCCCACGCGATCCCCGACCTCAATTCTCGTCTATCCTCACATTTTCGCGCCGTAATTCCATCCGAACTGCTCAATCCGGACGAAAACTCGCCCGAACCGATCGTGAAAAAACATGGCCGCCACGGCCGCCATTTTTCTCTCCCCGAAAACACGAAAATCACCGACTACGACTTCATTTACGTCGGAAAAGACGACACAACGTTGGCGAATTTCATGCTGTCGTTCAACCGTCACCGATTCTACTCGTACGACCCCGAGCGTCGGACGGCGCGGCGCGAAACACTCGACGTGAACCGGTCGCTGATGAAGCGCTATTACTTGGTCGAGCGCATCCGCGACGCGAAAATCGTCGGCATTTTGGTGGGCACTTTGGGCGTCGCGAATTATTTGGCGATTATCTCGCACCTGAAGCGGATCGTGCGCAGGGCGGGCAAGAAGGCGTACACGTTGGCCATGGGCAAAGTGAACGTGGCCAAGTTGGCGAATTTCCCCGAGATGGACGTGGTGTGTTTGGTCGCGTGTCCGCTCAACTCGATGATGGATTCCAAGGAGTTTTTGCGCCCGATCGTCACGCCGTTCGAGGTGGAGTTGGCGTGCAATCCGAGCAGGACTTGGACTGGCGATTATGTGTCAGATTTCACTGAGTTGTTGCCAGGTAACGATAAGAAGTTTCTGTGGTTTTTGGTGTTTCTGTGAAGCGGATTGACACCAAAAATGCCACAAACTGTCACTGAAAGCAAGACCTGGCATAAGGCGTTTCTAAATGGTTTGTGGCTTTTTTTGGTGTCCGTTTTGTTTGTGTAAATGGCTGAAACGACGTAAACAGAAGGTTTGAAAAGAGGTTAAAATCTGGTAAGAAACCATTGGAAATCATTTAAAAACGCAAAAAGGAATTAAATACTATAAAAATTGAGTGAATAGTCATTAAATTATGGTAAGAAATCATTAGAAATTGCAAAAGTCATTAAAATAACGTTTGAAATCATAGAAAAGTGCTAAAAGTCAATAAATTACTGAGAAAATATTGAAAAGCTAGTAAATATAGCAAAAAATATTGAAAAGTCAGTAAAGTTCTGTGAAATAATTGAAAAGTCAGTAAAATTCTGTGAAAATATTGAAAAGTCAGTAAAATTCTGTGAAACAATTGAAAAGTCAGTAAAATTCTGTGAAAATATTGTAAAGTCAGTAAAATAGTGAAAATATTGAAAAGTCATTAAATATAGCAAAAAAATTATTGAAAAGTCATTAAATATAGCAAGAAATTATTGAAAAGTTATAAAATACAGCAAAAGTCATTGGAAACCGCTAAAAATCATTAAAATACTCATTAAAAGATAATTTTAAAAACCTTGCCATTGATATACACCCATACCTCGCATTACAGCCAGGATACGTTCCTAGAACGTCGGCTGCAAAGCGAAATGCCGTATAACGGATCGGGGCCGTTCTCCCTGATTCGTTATGGAATTTCCCGACTTTTTGGCCGTATATCGAAATTTAGCCATAATGGCACAAGGCCGTTATGGCAAAAAGCCGTATTAAGGGGGGGGGGGGCATATAACAAAGTATAAGTGTCCTTTAAACAATGAGGAAAATAAAGTTAGCTATATTGAACAAGTAATCGCACAAGAATAATTAATTTCCTTTACTAGGTGCATCGAATTTCGTCGAGATGTCCGAAACTGACTCGCCCCAAGAGCCATCAATGTCACTAGTCACCGGATCAGTGCGAACACTCAACCTCACCGACGATTCCGCCATTCACACCACGGACGTAATGCTGCGAAACGATTCTCTTCAACTGGCGCCAATTCATCAAAACGCTGCAGGTACAGTACATATTTTATTCTCAACAATAATAGCAGAGATGACTTTATCTTCTCGTTTGTCCAGGAGAGTTTTTAAACAACCGTTCGTGGACCGGCTTGCAGCAAAATTTGGGCACGACCGAAGTGCTGAAAGCGGCGAAAGGGAGAAGCGGAATTGCGTGTCAATACGAAAACGAGGCGGATCTGTACGACAGATAAAGAAATGTGATAAAAACAGTGAAAACAGGCGTAAAACTTGCATTGTTTGAGGTTATTTCAACCAAAATTGTTGTTTTATGTTCAATAAATGTATTTTTGAAACAAATTTCATTTTTAAACAAAATTTTTATTTCGTTTTATTCAATTCTGACAAATTTGTTTTGCTCGGTAAAACATCCCTTGAATGATGTCAATCTCACATCAATTTCACCTTCTTCCAGCTAAAATACAAGCAAAAAGAACAATTTCTTTAGTTGTTTAGATCGATATTCGATTTTAGACCTCGTCGTGGCTGTAAATGGCGCGGTAACATGGCGGACTCATGCACTCTCTCGTGCACTTCACTCTGTCCAAACCTGCGAGATATTTGCAATGGGAACTGTGCTCGCACACGGACCGTTGTTCGTGGAAATATTTTTCCTATAAATAAATGAAAAAATAAGAATTAAAAATTGAACGATAAAATTGAAATCCGCCATTTTGAATGCTTACTGTGCGTTTGGTTTCGCGGTATGGATATTCCGGAAAACTGAATGAAATTCTTTCTGTTTTAGTTAACGCTACGATGATAACGATTAATGGTAGACTGGAGAAAAATGGGTTGATTTTTGGGCTGAAAAACATTTTGATTTGACCGAGTTGTGGTCGTTTGAAATATTGATTTTTATTGGTTGCTCTATCTGTTTCAAGATGTCGCTGTTATCGTATAAACAAACGGCCATTTTGGATTTATACTTTTATATATATTTTTCGATGAAGATGTGATACATAAAAATAGTTAAATTATTGAGTGTTACAAAAAATTACAAAATGAAAATAATTATTATTATTTTTTTAATTTCAGAGAAAATCATTTTTGGGAATTTCTTCGTTTCAAAACCGGTTCGTTTTTCCATGCATTTAAATACACTCTTGGAATTTGTTTGCTGTCGCAAGGTATAGATGGATTCCTAAAAATAAATAAAACGAAATAAAATAATGTAAAACAATTTTTTTTTTTAATTTTTAATGAATTAATGAATTACCAAGGAGCTTCCTTAAAGAAACCTTGCGCTTGAACCCTGCGGAGGTCAGAATTATCGCAAATTACTCGCGCCAAGGTAGATTTTCTTAGCTGGGACAATTGACCTGGAAAACATACATACATGCAAACAAATGACAACGTGTTATTAGTTCGGGCAAGTTCGGGTTATAAATCAAGCAACTCAGTTTAACATCCAGCAAATCAGTTCGAAATCCAGCAAATTAATTGGAAAGCCAGCAAATTAATTAGAAATCCAGAAAATCAGTTGGAAATCTAGCAAATCAGATGCAAAAGCAGTGAATCCGTTGGAAATCTAGCAAATCAGTTGGAAATCCAGCAAATCATTTGGAAATCTAGCAAATTATTTGGAAATCCAGTAAATCATTTGGAAATCCAGCAAATTAGTTGGAAATCCAGCAAATCAGTTGGAAATCCAGAAGATCAGTTGGAAATCCGGAAGATCAGTTGGAAATCTAGCAAATCAGTTCGAATCCAGAAATCAGTTGGAAATCCAGAAAAACAGTTGGAAATTCAGCAAATCAGTTGGAAATCCAGAAAAACAGTTCGAATCCAGAAATCAGTTGGAAATCCAGAAATCAGTTGGAAATCCAGAAAAACAGTTGGAAATCCAGCATATCATTTGGAAATTCAGCAAATCAGTTGGAAATCCAGAAAAACAGTTGGAAATCCAGAAAAACAGTTCGAATCCAGAAATCAGTTGGAAATCCAGAAAATCAGTTGCAAATCTAGCGACTTAGCTGCAAATTCACCAAATTATTTGGAAATTTAGCAAATCAGTTGGAAATTCAGCAAATCAGTTGGAAATCCAGAAAATCAGTTGGAAATCCAGAAAATCAGTTGGAAACTCAGCAACTCAGCTGCAACTTCACTTAATCAGCTGCAAATCTACCAAATCTGCTGCAAATCCACCAAATCAGCTGCAAATCCACCCAATTAGTAGCAAATCATTTAAAAATCTAGCAGATCGGTGCAAATCCTACAAATCGAACAAAGCCAGGGTCTTTCTAATACACTTAAGCAGGCCCGTTCCTAGGATATTAGGCGCCCATGTGTTTTTCGTCATGTTGGCGCCCATTTCCCAAAACAATAAATAAATAAATAAATAAATAAATAAATAAATAAATAAAAAATAAGAAATGAGCTGTTTATGGAAAATAAATTTCCGACCAAAAAATTG
>JAQIXU010002687.1:0-11189 GCA_034701245.1 Strigamia transsilvanica
ATTTTTTAAAACTTTTTATCGCTTGTTATGCGAAATGCTTGTTGTGCGAGGTGCTCGTTATGCGAGGTTCCACTGTACACTCTTACCTCGCTGTACAGCTGAGATACGTTCCTGGAAAGTCGGTCGCCAAGTGAACTGGGGGAACGTACGCAGGGGAATCCCCGGCTTTTTGGCCGTAAATCGAAATCTAGCCATAATTACACAAGGCTGTTGAAGCAAAAAGCCGTCTAAAGGGATATGAGCTGTATTTATTTGTATCTTTTATTGCTGGTTATTTCTTAGTCGGAGGCTTCGACTTGTTTTGTCATTTGCACCGAGTAAAATTGCAAGCGCGACAGTTTATCTTATCTCGTGCTTTGACTTATTGGCATTTCCAAAGGATGGCACGGCGCCATTGCAATTTGACAAACTTAGTCTATTGATCGGCAACTTTTATTCGGAATTAAACAAATGGCAAAGGTCGAAAGCCAAGCCCATTGCGTGCCGACTGTTGCGTGCTATTTTTAATTCCATATAAATTATGCAGAGGGCTGGAATTAAAAGACACTTTGCTTTCCTTTCGCAGTATCACATACATTCCCGGGCCCGATGCCGCCGTTCACCGCGAGTCCGCGCTCATCATGATGCGAGAAGAGGCCGTTTCCTCCCACAATTGGTAATAATAAAACGCGGAAAAACACAAATAATGAAGAGGAGATTTTTATTCTTTTCTCTAAAAAAAAAAAGAAAAATTAATGAAAATTGCAAATGCTAGAGCAGAAATTGGCAAATGATTAGATGACCGAAGTCCTTGAAACTATTTATATCTATAATTGTGTTGTGTGTTTGGAAATTGATGGACAAAATGTATTTGAGTGATTTTCCTTTTGTTGCTGACATATTTGTAGGAAGGCTTCGAAGCACCACCGGTATGTATGGGGGAAGGTTTTCCCAAATGTGTTTGGATATTTGCACGAATGGTGTCGAGTGAAGGCATGGAATGTTTTAAATGTAAACTTAAATGTTTGATTCCCATTAAGTCGCAGTCAAAAATAGAAACGTGCATTGCTTAATTATTTAATTAGTTATTCTAAGTTGGAAGTTTCTGCTCCTTCGCTGCGTTAGACAAGAGCGCTTCGGCTGACGGCTTTATCTGGCGGCTTCTAACTTTCACCAGCAGACCGCACTGGCAATTAGCTATTCAAAAATATAAATTTTGTGATGGAAATGTTTCTGCGTTTGACCGTTTGGAGCAGTGTGCAGCCATTTTGGATTTTGTGTTTTTGGCTGTTTTTGGTGATTGTTTATGGCTGTTTTTGGTGTTTATTGAAAAAACCTGCACGAATATAGAGGCGATGGGGTAGCCTGTGCTGGAAATGTATATGGGCCGAGATTTTGGATTTTGAAGTTAATGGAATGTAATTAGAAATTTTCTTGCAAATTGGAGCAAAATCTTTTAAGAAATCTTGATTGAAATCTTCTTACCGTAGCAAATCCTTGTAATCTTTTGCCAACCATAGAAATCTTTAGCAAATTCTTGAAATCTTTAGCAAATTCTTGAAATCTTTAGCAAATTCTTGAAATCTTTAGCAAATCTTTGAAATCTTTAGCAAATCCTTGAAATCTCTAGCAAATCCTTGAAATCTTAATCAAAACTTTTAGTAAATCCTTGAAATCTTTAGCAAATCCTTGAAATCTTTAGCAAATCCTTGAAATCTTTAGCAAATCCTTGAAATCTTTAGCAAATCCTTAAAATCTTTAGCAAATCCTTGAAATCTTTAGCAAATCCTTGAAATCTTTAGCAAATCTTTGAAATCTCCAAGCCCCATAAACGATCCACGCAATCGGCCACCCCCACGCCAAACCCCCAACCAAACACCCATCAACTAATCACCATCACTTCACCCTCATTGCAGTTCGTCCGAAGAACACAGCGTGACCGAGGACGAATACAACGCCAACTCTACACCCGACGGCTTCCCCTCGTCGCAAACCACCAAGAACAAATACCAGCGACTCGACAGCCTCACCGACACTTCATCGTCAGCCATCAGCAGCACCAAGACCCCAGACTCGGACTCGCGCACTTCCCCCGAACCAAAAATCTCTCGCATTCCGTCATCATCCACGTCCTCATCCTTGTCGCCCGCCTACATGAGCGAAATGACCGAAGCCGGAGTTGCCGGAGCCGAAGCGAGCGTGAGCGCGCGCGCTTGGGGTGCCGAGAGGACGGTGCTCGTGCAGAGGGAGCAGGGCCGCAGTTTGGGCATCAGCATCGTGGGCGGGAAGGTGGATTTGTGTAATTCGGCTTCTGGTTCGACGATTACGGGGATTTTCATCAAGAATGTGTTGCCGGACAGTCCTGCCGGGTGCCAGGGGATATTGAAGACCGGGGACCGCATTTTGGAAGTGGATGGAGTGGATTTGAGGAATGCTAGTCATGTGCATGCGGTCGAGATTATTCGGGATGCCGGCAATCCTATTCGTTTTTTGGTGCAAAGTCTCGTTTATTGGGTGAGTGAGTGGGGAGTTGCTTGTGGGCTGGGCATTGGGCATTGGGCATTGGGCATTGGAGCAGGTTTGCTTTTCATCATTTTTTATCAGTTTTTGTGTAAGTTCTAATGAATTGAGTGCAATTTTCTTACATTTTGATGAATTTCTAATGAATTTTGCTGAATTTTTGATTATTTTCTCAGATGTTTGCTGAATTTTCTCAATTTATTGCTGAATTTTCTCAATTTGTTACTGAATTTTCTCAATTTGTTGCTGAATTTTCTCAATTTATAGCTGAATGTTCTCAATTTATTGCTGAATGTTCTCAATTTATTGCTGAATGTTCTCAATTTATTGCTGAATGTTCTCAAATTTCCTAAAACCCCTTTATTTCAAGCCAAAAGAAACCAACGGCGAAAGCCTTAGTCCCCCGGAAGAAATTCCCCGAGAACCCACATCAACTCCAGTCGATGTCCACGAAGAACCAGAACCAGAAGCACAGCCCCACTACACAGCACAAGAAACCCTTCTAGATGTACCTGATCTCCTACAGGTACCTAACCCCTAATACTAGTACAGCGGAGCGCCGCTTACCCGAACTAATCGGACATTACAACTTTACACGCAAACATCGTTTTCTATACTAGATGACCGAAGACAGCAGACTGGAGAGCAAAACTGACCAAATGGAACTCGGCTATGAGTCAGAGAGCGAACAAGAAGAAGAAGAAGAAGACGAAGACGAAGACGCCGATGAGGTCATAACAGATTTGGTTTTTTCCAAAGCTGCATACATTCCAGCTAACCAAGAAGTAACCACAACAAAGAAATAAAGACAGAAATAAAATGAAATAAAATGTACAATTTGTTTGGTTAAGATTCATCGGGCGAGCGCGGCCTCCCTCAAGAAGTCGCCCAACGATCCAGAATCGGACGACGAATTCGGATACACGCAAAGTAAGCGCACATTGCAACAGAGCCAGGACTATACTTTCAGAATCTCGGTCGTTTTAAAATCTCGGTTTTCCAAGACTAGATTAGAAGGTTTTGAAACGAGATCGGAAGGTTCCCAGACGAGATCGAAAGGTTCCGAGACGAGATCGGAAGGTCTGGGGCCAGATAAAACGGCGTCTGGGTTGGTCAATGAGAGGGCGGGGTAGGCGGTCGCAAGGGGCCCGGCGTTGATGTTTGTTAGGGTCCGGTCATTTTGTCGCCATCTTTTCGGAACGTTTAATTTCTGTCACTCTTTTTCGCTTTGTATGTCCCAGTTAAGGTGCAGTGAGTGCAAATTGAGGGAGCTTGCCCCCCCCCTGCATTATCAATTCTGTTGGAAGCCCGAGTCGACGAAATGGACCAACCGCTATTCAGTGAATTTTTTTTGTAGGGCCCCAATCCGCTATGGAATTGTAGCTTTAATGGGTAGTGAGTGGTAAAACTATCCAGTGTGCAAAATTTTGCATAAAAATTGGAAAATTTTGCATAAAGATTACAAAATTTTATATTAAAATTGGATTTTTTTTTTAAAAAAAAAGCCCAAAATGGCTGCCAGAAGGGCCCCACAGGCCTCAAAATCTAAATCCATCTCTCTAAAATCGATTATAAATCAAAACAAACAAACAACTCCATCAAAATCATCTAAAAACCTGCAAAAATCATGCAAAAACCAAAAAATCAGAGCCATTAAATTGACTACATGTTGTCATGGCACTAAACAAGATCAATAGCGGGGAGTAAGAGCTCTTCTTGCAACAGCCGTAATCCAGGGCGCCGATAAAAGACGAAACGTGCACACGCACGAATCCTAACCACACGTTTATTTCCATTAAATTCAAACACACGTTCCTCACAACACACCCGAAATCGAAAAAAACAACAAGGAAAACAACAACCACGCTAAGCAAAATCGGAAAATCAAATTAATTGGGAGTGAAATCGCTCGATCGAACACCCTGAGTACGAACCGCGCGCCATATTGACGGTCTGGTGCCGAGCGACCTGCGATGAGAGCGGCGGGAGCAGCCTCAACGAGTGCGGCATGCGCGCATTGTCAGCCGTCGAGTCGAGCGGTGATCGGGCGGGGGAAAATGGCGCACGACTCGCTTCGCGCACGTTTAGTCTCGCTATTTACTGAACACAAATGATGGATAATCTTCTTCCATGGATTTACAGGACGGAGATTTACACTGTGAAACAGGTAATGCCCAAGTAAATACAGTTGAGGATTTATGTTTTTAAAATTCGGGAGAATTTCGACATTTTTCGCCATTGCACTTTTTTGAATTTTTGTTTAATTTTTTGATTTTTCGTTGGAAAATCGAAAAAAATTCAATACACACTTGAAATATTCTTCCAATATTTGTTTATATTGTGCCGGGGTCGGGAGAGTGTGTCTGGGGGCCCCGATCAGGGCCCTAAAATCAATAAATTTCGAATTTTGTTTTGATTAACGGTTTGTTTTTAAGAATTACGGTGATGCCGAGGGAACATCAATCTTTTAATTAATCTACTCAAAAATGTAATCCAATCATTTAATTTTTAAATTATTTGGGTTGAGACGTAAAGTGGAGTTCGTGGAGCCCTTAAAAACCAAAAAAATCAATTTTTTCCTATACATTTTGTTGATTTTGGTCAAATCTTAAAAAATGTACGGTAATCCTGTGGGAACATCAATCATTTCATTTATCGATCAAAAAATGACCAAAATCGATATAAAATCAAAATTTTAAAACGAATACTTGTTTATTTAGTTTCCGGGGCTCTGATTGGTCTTTGTGGAGCCCAAAATTAAATTTTTGTTAATTTTTTTAAATATTTTCTTTGCATTAGGTAAAATTGTGAAGAAGTACGGTGATCTACAGGGAACAGTGATCATTGTGGAGCTGCATAAAGGTCCCAATGGATTGGGTCTATCGTTGGCGGGCCACAAGGACCGAACTAAAATGTCGACTTTTATCGTCGGATTAAATCCGACCGGAAATGCGTTCAAAGATGGGAGGATTCTAGTTGGTGATGAAATTCTAGAGGTTTGGAAGTGTTGGGAATAATTTTTGTAATTTTTGTTTGGTTTTGTTTTGTTTGTTTGATGTTTGGATGTTTGTTGTAGGTGAATGGACAGGTGTTGTACGGTCGGTGTCATTTGAATGCTTCTGCCATCATCAAAGGTTTGACTGGGAACAGCATTAAGTTTGTTTTACTCAGGTAGGAGTTGGTTGTGTGTGGTTTTTTTTGGTGGGGGATGGGGAAAATGTTGGAAGTTGTTGATTTTTGGGGTGAGAAATGTTGGAAAATGATAAATTAAAGATGGGAAATGTGGAGAATTTGTGGTTTTTAGATGGGAAATGTAGAAAACTGTGAATTGGTGATGGGACATATTGAAAAATGTTTAATTTTAGAGGGAATTTATTGAGAAATATTGAAAAATTATCAATTTTAGATGGAATTTATTGAGAAATATTGAAAAATTATCAATTTTAGATGGAAATTATTGGAAAATTATCAATTTTAGGTTGAAATTATTGGAAAATTATCAATTTTAGGTTGAAATTATTGGAAAATTATCAATTTTAGGTTGAAATTATTGGAAAATTATCAATTTTAGATGGAAATTATTGGAAAATTATCAATTTTAGGTGGAAATTATTGGAAAATTATCAATTTTAGATGGAAAGTATTGAAAAATTATCAATTTCAGATGAAAATTATTGAAAAATAATCAATATTAGATGGAAATTATTGAAAAGTATTGAAAAATAAACAATTTTAGATGGAAATTATTGAAAAATATTTAATTTCCGATGAAAAATATTGAAAAAAATGAATTTCTAAATGAAAAATGATGAATATTACAAGAAATATCTATCGGATTATTAATTTTTCTATGAAACATCTGGAAAATCATTACTTTATTCGTGAAAATCTAATAAAGTACTAAATTTTCCACCAAAAAATCTTCCAAAACAACTAATCTAACTTGCAAAATGCATGAAAACCACCCAAAATATATCATTTCACACTAAAAAACCCCAAAACCCCCCCCAAAACCCCCAAATTTAATCCCAAAAACAACACCAACAATCATTTCTACCCCAAAAACAACTTAAAATAATTATTTCGACAATAAAACTCAAAGTGCAAACACTGCAAACACCACATGCAAAACATGAATAAATAATCCGTCGCTGCGAAGCGCTTTGACGTGGCAAATAATTAATCGGCAACATAAAAAGCAAAAATTGAAATATTAATCAACGAAACAACATGATCCTCCCTGCATTTGGAGCGCAGAAACAGGTGTTTCGCCTAGCTGCGAGTGTTGGGAGAAGTAGCACACGTTTCGTGAGCGATTTGTACGAGGCGAATGCAGAAATATTGTAAAATTTTTCGCAGGCGACCGAATGCGTTGGCAGATTTGGCTGTGAAACCTGTGACTCATTTCCCGGTCAACGTGGGCGATGAGGTGAGTGAGGTTTGCTGGTTTGTTTGCTTGGAGTTGGTTGAGGAATTTGGTGCATGTTGTGAATGATGAGTTATTATGGATTTGGTAGGAATGTTGAAATTTGTCGGGAAATTTGGTGGAAATGTCGAAGTAAATGAGAAAATGCGATAGAGATGTCGAAATTTTTCGGAAAATTTGGTAAAAATGTGGAAATTTTTCGGAAAATTTAGTAGAAATATCGAAATTTGTGGGAAAAATTGGTAGAAATGTCGAAAAATATGAGAGATATAAAAAGTTTGTTAGAAATATCGAAATTTATCCGAACATTTGTTAGAAATGTCGAAAAAATGGGAAAGTGCGATAGAAATGTCGAAATTTTCGGAAAAATTGTTAGGAATGTCGAAATTAATCGAAAACTTTGACAGAAATATGGAAATATGTTGGAAAATTTAGTCGAAATGTCGAAATTTATCGGAAAATGTAATAGAAATCGAAATGCATTGGAAATTTTTATAGATATGTCGAAATTATTCGGAAAATTTGACAGAAATATCGAAAAATATGATAAATATAAAAAAATTGTTATAAATGTCGAAATTAATCGGAAAATTTAATAGAATTATCGAAATCTATCTAAATTTTATAGAAACATCGAAATTAATTTTTAAAAATCGAAATTAATTTTTAAAAATCGAAATTAATTTTTAAAAATCGAAATTAATGTAAAAAAAGTCGATAGAAGTATCGAAAAGAAAAACAAAATTTAATTCCGACATGAAACCAGTGCGAAATATCTCTGATGAAAATTTCGAAACAAAAACAAAACCAAATGCAAATTCTCGTTCAACTGACCCAAATCCAACAAACCACAACAAATCAAACCTCAAATCAAAAAAAAAAAATCTAAACCTCAAATCGAGGTCACATGATCCGAAATTAATTCGTTTCTCCCTTCCCCGACCCCAGCCACAAGCCACGACGGAGAATCAGTTATCTCGATTCAAAGAAATTCGAACTGTGATGTTGAAAAAGGTAAACAAAAATCCATCGAAACAAACGAAAACAAATGAGTAAAATTAATTGATAATTTGATTATTTCGCCACCAGGGTCCAACAGGATTTGGCGTGATGATAATGGAAGGAAAACACAATGAAGCCGGCCAAGGGATTTTTATCTCCGATATTCAGGAAGGAAGTGCGGCCGAACAGGTATAGCGTTGAATTGATGATGAATTGAATGGATAATAATTGATCGGTTGTTTTGTGTGTTTTAGGCTGGGTTGACTGTTGGTGATATGATATTGTCGGTGAACGACGAGGATTTGTTGGGAGCCAACTACGAAACAGTTGAGTATGAGTGTGACGAGTGTTTGGAGTGTTTTGGACTTTTGGTCATGGGTTTGGTTAGATTTTGGATGGTTTGGTCGGAGTTTTCGGAATTTGTCGATTGTTTTTGCAATTTGTTGGGGATTTGACAGATTTGTTGAAAACTTGGTGAATTTGTCGGAAAAAAAATTTCGAATTTATCGGAGCTTTCTGGAAATGACGAAAATATGAAGAAATTTCTGGAATTTGACGAAAATTTCTGAATTGGTTGAAAATATGAAGAAATTTCTGGAATTTGTTGAAATTTTGACGAAATTTCTAGAATTTGTCTAAAATGTCTGAATTTGACAAAATTTCTGGAATTTGTCTAAAATGTCTGAATTTGACAAAATTTCTGGAATTTGTCTAAAATGTCTGAATTTGAAGACATTTCTGGAATTTGTCTAAAATGTCTGAATTTGAAGACATTTCTGGAATTTGTCTAAAATGTCTGAATTTGAAGACATTTCTGGAATTTGTTTAAAATTTCTGGAATTTGTCTAAAATTTCTGAATTCATTGAAAATTTGAAGAAATTTCTGGAATTTGTCTAAAATTTCTGAATTCATTGAAAATTTGAAGAAATTTCTGGAATTTGTCTGAAATTTCTGGAATTTGTCTGAAATTTCTGGAATTTGTCTGAAATTTCTGGAATTTGTCTGAAATTTCTGGAATTTGTCTAAAATTTCTGAATTTGTTGAAAATTTGACTAAAATGTGAATAAATTTCTGCAATTTGTCGAAAATTTGTCACAAATCTGCACTAATCACCTCGCACACTCAAACCACCTGGAAATGAACCAAACGCAAAATGTCTCTCTCTCACAGGCAGCTAACCTCCTGAAAAAAGCTGACGGCACCATTCGCGTGGCGGTCTCCAACCCAAACAAACTCCAAGAACCAATCAAAAAAGACGAGAAACCTGGTACGTACACAAAAAACAAACTAAAACAAACTCAACCAACCAAAATCTCTTTCTTTTTCTCTCTTTTTCTCTCTCTCTCTCTCTCTCCTACCATCACTACAGCACGTAAGTCGCCATCTTGAAAACTAACAAAAATTGTGAAAATAATTTCGAAATTTGTCACGAATTTCAGCGATTCCGCCGAAACCGACAAGTTTCTCGACGAAATCATTTCTGCCGCACATGCAGCGCCTCCTCAAGACCCCCTCGCCGACCAACGTACAGGCGCTGACGCCGAGCCCCACGTCGATGCCCACGTCGATGCTCGGTGGACTGTCTCCGACGACGCCCGTGTCGGTGTGCACGCTCGACGTGACGAGCCTCGCGCCCGTCGCGGTGTCCGCGAGTCCCACGGGCGCTAGTCCATCGACGACGAATGTGTCGCCAGTCACGCCGACTACGAAGACGATGAAGCCGCGCTTGGGCGATGATCCGGCCACGTGCGATATCGTCGCGGGCAGGGAGGTGACGATCGAGATCGCCAAGGAGAAGATGGGATTGGGGCTTAGTATTGTTGGTGGATCCGATACGTTGTTGGTACGAACGGGTTGACTAGAGTTGGAAAATTGAATTGAATTAAATTGAATAGAGTCAAAGATTGAATAAATGCATGAATTGAGTCAGAGATTGTATAAATGGATGAATTGAACTAGTTTGAACATTGAAGTAATTCGAAAATTGAACAAATTCGAAAATTTAAAAATTGAACAAATTGAACAAATTCAAATATTAAACAGGTTCAAAATTGAAAAAATTCGTAACTTTGAACAAATTCAAAAATTGAACACATTGAACAAATTGAAGTAATGCAAAAATTGAACAAATTCAAAATTGAAGTAATTCAAAAATGGAACAAATTCGAAAATTCAAATATTCAACAAATTCAAAAATTGAACAAATTCAAATATTAAAACAGATTCAAAAATTCAACAAATTCAAATATTAAAACATTCAAAAATTGAACAAATTCAAAAATTTGACCACATTGAACAAAATCAAAATTGAACAAATTGAACAAATTCAAAAATTGAACACATTGAACAAATTTAAAAAGTGAACAAATTGAACTAATTCAAAAATTGAACTAAATCAAAAATAGAACAAATTCAAAAATTGAACAAATTCAAAAATGACCAAATTGAACTAAATCAAAAATTGAACAAGTTCAAAAATGACCAAATTGAACTAAATCAAAAATTGAACAAGTTCAAAAATGACCAAATTCAACAAATTCAAAAATTGACCAAATTGTTCAACTAGATAATTTCAAATATTGAATAAATACCAAACGATTCAAAATTCCAAAAACGGAACAAATTCAAACATTGAATCAATGGCAAAACAATGAATTTGACGTGTGCGTGTTCGTTTTCGTTTTGTAGGGGGCGATCATCATCCACGAGGTTTATCCGGACGGGGCGGCGGCCAAGGACGGGCGGCTGAGGCCCGGCGATCAGATTTTGGAGGTGAACAACGAAAACCTTCGCGATTCGACTCACGATCACGCGATCGGCACCCTGCGGCAGACGCCGTCCAAGGTGAAGATGGTGGTGTTTCGCGAGGAGAATCAGGCGCGGGAGGAGGACGCGCACGAGACGTTCGAAGTCGAGTTGCTGAAGAAACCCGGCAAGGGGCTCGGGCTCAGCATCGTCGGACGGAAGAACGGACTGGGCGTCTTCGTGTCTGACGTGGTGAGTTAGACAACATAGATCGAAAATCAAATGTGCCAATAAAGCAAAATTTTATCAAAAACAGTAAAAATTTGTCGAAATTCATTGAAAAAGTTGGAATTTCATCAAAACAGTAAAAGTTCGTCGGAAATTTATTGAAAAAGTCGAAATTTCATTTAAAACAGTAAAAGTTTGTCGAAATTTTATTAAAAACAGTAAAAATTTGTCGAAATTCATTGAAAAAGTTGGAATTTCATCAAAACAGTAAAAGTTCGTCGGAAATTT
>JAQIXU010002688.1:0-11173 GCA_034701245.1 Strigamia transsilvanica
AATCGAATAATTTGTGCAAAATTTCAATCTTTTTCCGTAAAAATCGAATAATTTGTGCAAAATTTCAATCTTTTTCCGTAAAAATCGAATAACTTATGTAAAATTTCAATCTTTTTCGGTAAAAAATTGAATAATTCATGTAAAAATTGAATAATCTAAGTAAAAAGTCATTTTTTTCTAGTAAAAATTGAATAATTCATGTAAAACTACAAATTTAGTAGTAAAAATTGAAAATTTTCACAAAAAACTAGAATTTTTTCCAGTAAAAATTGAAAACTTTCATGTAAAGACATTAAACTATCCACACCAAAAAATGACTTTATCAATTACAAACCAACATATCTCTTTTTCATAAAGAAAAAACAACTATTTTCAGTAAAAATTCAACTTTCGTGTTAAAACTCGCAAAATCCAACCAAAAACTCAAATTACTACTCAAAACTCAATCCCCTTTCTCAATTCTCCTCACCCAAATTCCTCCAAAAACCCCATCCCAGTCAACCCCACTTATAGTTACCAGTGCTCTGAGCCTGCATGAAAGCCTTAGCCGCTTGTCTAACATCCTTCAATTCAGATATGATCAAATTCAAATCGGTATGTCCACCGCCGAGCGATTTAAGCCTAACGCCGCTCCTGAAACCAAAAAAATCAAAAAAAAAAAATCAAAAAAAAATCAAAAAAACCCCAAACAAACAAATCCATCCACCACAAACCATCAACCAATCACCCAAACACCCATTTCACGTACAAATTCCACTCTTTAATCAAGAAAACGGAGAAAAAACAGCAAAAATGCTCAAATTACCTTCGTATAGCTTTGCTAGCTTTTTCCATGGCGAAATTTCACGTCTTTTGTGTCTAGAAATCGTTTTGTTCGGTTCTAATTTCGATTTTTCGATCACTTTCTTCTGCTCATGTGAAAAAACCACTTTCCCCGGCTGTTAATTATGAGGATAATTATGAAAATCCTGCTTTCGATGTGGAAATTAGCGACAAATCTGATCAAATTATTCTTCCCAGGTCATACGGTCTGAAATACTCCTTTGCATTCGAGACTAGTCAAGTGGAGAGTATGGAGAATTTGGAATCGTGTAACGCGGCTCGTGTTGCCAAATCAATCCACACGGACAAATGTCAAAGATATTTTAGCATTTAGATTGATTTTAAACGTGAACGTGAAGATTAAGTTATGAAAATAGTATTAAAACACGGTTTTAATTGGTCAATTAAATTCTTTGATCGTCGAATAATTTCTAAATTCCCCCAACTCGCACTACAGATGTGACGGAATCATCAATTTATTAACGTGGTCCGGGTGATGACGTCACTAATCTTCCTTTTATAGATAAACAGTGAGAAATGATGATAAAATTAGTAGCGGGTTTTTGTGTTTATAAACTCCTCCACGATGCGTCTCTGGAGTCAATTTAAAGAGACAAATGTGTGGGAAACGGGTTAAATTAAGCTGTACATGGCAATCGAGGTCTGTATTTCTTTCGTGCATGTAAATTTCATCAAATAACGTCTTTTTTGTGCTCTTTACTAGGAAAAATGAAGAAAATCGCAACTGAAGCGTCCAAAATGTGTCCATATTGAAATCACATCCGGGTATTGAATGGCATAAATACATTCAAATTTTGTGCAATTTTCGCTCGTTTTTCGTCGTCATTTCTCGTTTTTAATCAATTGACGGCGATATCGAGCTCGTTGAATGATGTTTAGTTCATATTTTATCAGTTAACCTTTGGTATGTGGCGTTATCACGTTACAAAATGCCAACATGGAGGTTTTGGCTGAATAAAACGTTCATGTTGTTGCGCGAGGTTCATATAGAATTACAATGAGTTGTTCAGTAACTGGTGAAATTGAAACAAATGATCATGAAGCGGTAAAATTGCGGTTTGATTTGGGTTTATTTGGGGTTGTTTTAGTTGTATTTGGACGGATTGAGGGGGTCATTGGGGATATGGGTTAAACTTGGATGTTTTGGGCTGGAAAATGGAATTTTTTGGTTAATTGAATTGCTTTTTGAGAAATTTATTTATTTATTGGAGGTTTTTTGCAATTTTATTTACTTAGGGAATTGTTTTTGTGGGAGATTGGAGTTTTAGGGGTTGGAAAACATCATTTTTGGTTTGGGAAAAGTAGATTTTGTTTTTAATGAGTGTAAGTTTTGAAAGGTAAAATTTAATTTTTGGACATTGGATTTTGTTTGGAATTAATTTTTTGGTTCAAAATGCATTTTTTGGATTGAAAATGCACTTTTTTTGGTTCAAAATGCACGTTCTTGGTTCAAAATTGTAAATTTTTCCTTCAAAATTGTAAATTTTTCCTTCAAAATTGTAAATTTTTTCTTTGAAATTGCAAATTTTTTCTTTAAAATTGCAAATTTTTTTTTTTTAAAATTGCAAATTTTTCCTTCATAACTGCCAATTTTTGGTTCATAAGGCATTTTTTTTGTCAAAAGCACTTTTTTGGTTCATAATTGCAAATTTTTGTTCCAAATTGGAGGAAAAATTTTTTAAATTATTTGTTCAAAATACAGTACAATATGTTGTTCAAAGATGCAAGTTTTTGGTTTATAAATGCTCGTTTCTGATTAAAAACTGCACTTTTTTGGTTCTGCAATTGAAAAAATTCAATTTTCACATTTTTTCAGTTGAAAAAAAAATAATTTTCACCATTTATCAACTTAAAAAATTCAATTTCCACGTTTTTTCAGTATTTAAACTTCAATTTTCCATTTTCAAAAAAAAAAAAAAATTCAATTTTACGTCACTTTCACAAAAAACCCACATAATACCACAAAACTTCCCAAAAAATGTTTATCCCACCACTAAACACTATACAATAAAAACAAAACAAAAACAAAAATGGGTCAACACCAATCATGCAAACAAAAGGAAATAGCTTATCAAACACTCGGAAGTCGCAAACAAACATGACATAGTTTCAACTTTTCCTTATTTAATTAATTACACTTCCTCAGGTCAAAAAAACCAAACCAAATTCCCCTTCCTTTCAATACATTTCCACACATTTTAACCTATTTTAACTGTCTTTGCGTATATTTGCAGACAATTATGGAGAACGGCGCTCTGGCGAAGGCGATCTACAGTTTCAAGACCGACATCGACGGAGAACTTTCTCTGGAAGTTGGCGATGTGGTCCAGATAAAGCATACGGTTGATCGACATTGGTATTTCGGATCGAATGGTTTTCAAAGCGGGAATTTCCCCGCTGGGTTTGTCGTTGAGCGTGAATTGCCGAATGTTGGCGAGGATCAGGAGATGTTCGTGTCTTTTGAGAACTTCGCCGTGGTCGAACAAGGGGATTTAGGATTCAATAAAAGTTGGTTGTAGGAGAGAGGCAGTTTTGGCGGTCAAGAAAGTCAATATTCAAATTATTCATTATAAATTTTATTTGCTGTTTAAAAAAATTAAAACTTCTTATCGTAGTCAATTCCAGTTACAGTGATGAAAAACCTACACTACGCAGGGGCGGATCTAGGTTTTTCGGGACCTAGGGCTTATTGAAGTTGAATGGTGCCCCATTTTTTGTTAGGTTAAGAATGTTTAAATTGGGGTTTAAAATTCATTTTTAATAACATCAAAATCAATTTTTGTGGGCGCTTGACACTTGGGGGCCCAGGGCTTAGGCCTTATTAGTCCCTATGTAGATCCGCCCCGAACTAGGATTGCACCGAATATCAAAAATGCCGATTAACCGAATATTCGGTGCAACCCTAGTTTGAACTGTCATAGCTACAGCGAAACACTTTTGGCTAAAGCACTACAAATGCCATTTCTCAGTGTGAATCAGACTTGACGTGGCCAAAATGAAGTTCCTCCTTTCGTCCATTCAGCCCCAGTTCGTTTTTTAGTTGCAAACTCAATATGATTGCTTTGTTTGCAGATGATGTGATCGTAGGAAGCAAAGCGATCGATTCGAATTGGTGGTACGGAGAATCCGACGGACGGCAGGGTATTTTCCCGGTATCTCATGTTTGGAAAGTGGATTTGTCGCTGATTAATCGAAAACAGAGCAGTCACAAAGTTCGGATAAAAGCCAGAGTTAAAATGGACATGACCGCCCAGCTCGACGAAGAAATGAATTTGGTTAAGGGAGAGATAATCATCGTTACAGAAATCATCGATAAAGATTGGATGAGGTATAAACTACCACTATGGTTAGAGGTGCCTTTGTTCAAAGTTGTATTCCAGCACCCCCATAATCAGTGCTTTTTTTGTCATGGAACGCAGGGGGACGGAGTCCCCCCACCTTTTTCCGACGTAACATAATATAGTATAATATAGTACATCAAATTGCCAAAAAAAATAATTTTTTTTATTAGAGTACCCCCACGTTTTTTTTTTTTTACAAAAATAGCACAGCCCATAATATCTAAAAGCTTACTATTGTCCTAAAATAGAATCTTCATAATCAAGCGCCTTTGAGTGGGGCACAACCCGCACACCCGCATGTCGCCGCCCTGCATACACTCGCTTTTTCAACCAGCCATTTATTTCTCATTCCAGAGGCGAATCAAAAGGCCAGAGCGGCATTTTCCCATCAGCTTACGTAGTATTGGAAACTAACGATACCACGCAGGATGAACCCCATATTGAATGTTTGCCACCTGAAAGAACAAAATCCCCAGTACCTGGATATAATAGCCGCAATAGCGGCATAACTCCTTATGGACGGACCTGTTATTCCTTTGTAGCACAATACCCCGATGAGCTGGGTTTCCACGCGGGCGAACTAGTCAATATCCTCCGCCACGTCGATTCAGAATGGCTCGAAGGGGAACTTGGAGGTTCCTGCGGCTTCTTTCCCAAATCCCACATAGACATTGTCGTAGATTGCGCATCGGACAGTTCCCTGGACACGCCAACCCCGGTCCTTGAACCCGAGATTCACATTATACCTGGTGTAACGGAAGCCACCGTGCTCTACGATTACATTGCTCAAGGACCGGAAGATCTGATTCTTGTCCAAGATGAACAAATCACGATAAATAGGAAATTAAACGACGAATGGTACGAAGCGACGGACTGCCAGGGAAACGTAGGTCTCTGTCCCGCCAACTATGTCACGATAAACGCTTCGGAGAAGGCCCCTGCCGTGACAGAGTGCAATAACAACAGAGCGGACAAACCGCCAGCGAAGTTCAGCGATTCGAGGTTTGCGCCAATCGAAAGGAGATTGGATTTCGGAAGGGTGCGCTGTGCTTCCGATGCAGACGCGCTGGACAGGAGTATAGCGAAGAATCTAGCTAACCTGGATTTATCGCTATGTGCCACTCCGAAAGTTAGATCCGTTTCTTTCACCCAGGTGTCCAGGCGGATGGAAACAAAGGAAGAACTGAGGAATTTGAGTTTGTCGCTGGCGCTGCCACCGCCAAGACCTAGTCCACCAAAGGCTAAACAAAGCATTTCTCCTATACCGCCTAGACCACCACCACCAGTGGTATCCTTGCCACCACCGGTAAGGATTCCTCCTGAATTACCTCCGCCGCCTACGATTCTTCCTGAATTACCTCCGCAACCTGTGATTCCTCGGGAGTTACCTCCGCCACCTGTGATTCCTCCTGAATTACCTCCGCAGCCTGTGATTTCTCGGGAGTTACCTCCACCGCCTGTGATTCCGCCTCCATTGCCGCCGCCACCTAATGTATCTGCTGGATCAGCACCACAAATGGTAGTAGTGAGGCAAATGAGCCAAAATGGGGAAAAGACGCTCGCGCCATTTCGGGCTGCACCACCGCCGCCAGTTAAGGCTTCTTCTGGGAATAAAGTTCCACTTGAACCACTGCCTACAAGTAAATGATGGTTTATTGTAAATTCTCTATTAGTTCCTGGACATAGCAAAGCACAAGGTAGAATTGATAAAAATTGTTGTCTTTTTCCATTGAGAACAGAGGCGTAGCTTCAAATTTTAGGCCCCCATGCAAAAATATTATTGGGCCTCCTCTTCGATTTTTAGGAGCTCAAAAATTCCAACGAAATATAAAATAAAATAAATTAAATTTTTTTTTCTTTATATTTTTTAAGATTTGGGTCCCAAAAAAGGCTGCACAAAGGGCCCCAGACTGTAAATACGCCTTTGGGGTCCCAAAAAAGGCTGCGAGAAGAGCCCCAGACCATAAATACGTCTTTGTGGCCCCAAAATTACCACACAAAAATTTCCCAAAAATAATTTTCAAAAATATTTTATTTTATTTTTTTTGGAAATTGAAGGGCCCCAAAACTAAGGGGCCCCCATGCACCCCATGGGCCTGCGGTATGGTAGCTACGCCCCTGATTGAGAATACATTTTGTAAAATGTATCACCAAATGCATTCCACAATATTATTATTTGTCAAATATAAATACTTTGCCAAAATACATTTAATAAAATGTATTATTATACCATATGGGAAGTGACAGGATTAATGACCTTGAAGATGTCATTCAAGGTCGAATTGTTGCCTCATTGGATTATGGGGTCATGACCATGTTTAGTCAGATGAGGAACTACGTAAAAAAGCAAAACAAATGAAGTGCTTTCTATTCTCCGGCAATTAAAAACCGGTTTGAGTTACTACATGAGAATTTACAATATCTCCATTATGTAATGCAGGAAGTTATTATCTATTTGATTTCACTCCTACACAGTAACATTTCAAACAAATCCTTCATTGAGAGTTCCTCACAGGCCAGCTCCTCCTCCACCAATAGCTTTACGGCCCAAAGGTTTGGCTGTTTGAAAATCATAGTTTAATCATCCAGTAATCATGTTGTGTCTTAAGATTCCATGGATCCTTTGGTGGGGCTGCAGAGGAAGATTAGCGAAAGGGAAACCAATTTAAAGGTATGTTGTTTATACTTAATTCAACAATTTTGGCTTTTCGCCAAAGTGAGACTGATACTTATTTTACCACCTGTTGCATTTGGTGCAGTGAAATATTTATTTGGAAATATATATTATTTTATTTTGGTGTTATGTGGTTTTTCTCTGGATTTGCAAATGTCTTTATGTCATTGGATAGCTTCCAAATGCTGTCATTCAATTGAAAGTGAAGAGTTATTGGTGACTTAAGTGATGATTGTAAGGGTTTTATTTAGTATTAGTTCTCTTTTGTTTGAATTAGCAACTGAAAAGTGCCAAGCAGGAGTTGGAGAGCCATGTAATTTCACGCCAGTCGAGCGAAGATGCCATGCAAGACCATATGAAAGCTTACGAAGACACTATTGATGGTTTAACTGATGAAATTTCCTCTCTTAAAGGTTAGTAAATGAATAATTTGGTTAGATAGGCATAATTTGAAGGTTTATTTTTTTATTCTAGCATTACAAAATGAATGCAAGGAGCCTGAAATTAGGTAAATGGGCCTCGAAGCGGCACTTCAAACAGTTTTAACTATGTAAAATCTTTATTGAAAGTTCATTTATACTTTTTACAGAGCTAAAAATGTGGAGAAGCGTAAACTAGTCATAATGGAGTTAGTAAGAACAGAGCAAGATTATGTTGCCGAACTCAACCTGTGTTTGGATGTTTTCCTGAAGTCATCAAGCGCGTTTAAAGCGAAAGGAGTCGATTTTGGCGTACTGTTTGGGAATCTGGACCAGATCATCAAATTAGGGGAACAACTCGTTGGCAATTTCAAAGTGGATTCAGGCGGGCAGGTGGATGCCGACACCATTTTGATCGGAACCTGTTTTGAAAACATCGCTCCGGCGATGAAGGAAGAGTATGCGAATTACTGCAGTAATCATGACGAAGTCATCCATTTATTAGAAAAAGTAAAATTTAAAAGGTCACTTGAGATTTATTGATTTATTCATGTTTTTGTGCTGCAGTATCAGGAAAATGAGTCAATTCAGAATCTTATCCATCAGAAGATATGTTTTATACGCGAAACAATACCCTGTTTTAGTTTGGGTGCGATTCTTATCAAACCGGTGCAACGAATACTTAAATACCCGCTCTTACTCAACGAACTGATCAAAGTAAACAATAACACTTTGAAAATTAGTTGTGGAGAAAATATAATCATTTATTCATTGTTAGGCAACTGATGATGAACATCCGGACATGATTCATTTGCAAAAAGCCATTCATGTAATGACCGATGTAGCGACATCGATTAACGAGTACAAAAGAAGGAAAGAAATAGGTAAATTCAGGTTTGCTGTAGAACTTGGAGTATTTGCATGTCAAATTGTCTCGGGGCACAAAAAGGACAAAAGGACATAACAATTGTGTTTGCTCTAGGACATAACAATTGTGTTTGCTCTAGGACATAACAATTATGTTTGCCTTAATCACCCGAGATCTAGCAAACCAAATTTCATTAATCATTCGTTTAAGAACTTTCTTCTGTTTTAGTTGTTAAGTATCGGCAAGACGAAGACACAAGCATTGCCGCCACATTTTCCAAAATCAACCTTCATTCTCTGGTGAAGAAATCCAATCGCATCGGAATGCGGCTTTCTTCGACCATCGGTCTGACTTCGGTTACTAAAGATGAAACATTTGGTGCCGAAGAGCAAAAATTTAGAGTGTTAGACAAAACCATCAAAACGTTCATAAAAGACGTGACCGAGTTCTGTATCTTGCTGGAAGAATGGGTCACCGGGCAGTTTCACGTGGGCGAGCATTTTGCTTCGATTTTCGCCGATCAGTGCCGATTACCCCATGTGGACCATTACCGGAGCGTGGTGCAAAGAGAACTGTTTCAAGTCATTTGGAAGGATTTTGTGAGTGAATTTACACCCTGCATGTGTAAAACAATCGATCAATAATTGTGAATCTTTTAGAAAAATGCTGCAGCTAATAGGGTAGTTCATCCGTTAAGTGATCTACTGGTCTTGTTCCATGGTCCGATGAAATTAATCGATAAACGGTATGATAAGTTATTGGACTACGACAGCAGTACGAAAAAGGTGGAAAAGAATAAAGAGATTACCAAAGCCAAACAGGTAATTATGAAATTGTATCATTGCTAATGAGTGGCATAGCGGTTGGGGTTGCAGCACATGAGCCTGGGAGCCTATAGAAGATGAAAATAGGGAGATGCGTAACAACCGCGGAATAAACAAATGCGGAAAAGTTGGAATTAGCGCAAAATTTTTTATTATTATTATTGCTTACGCGCGGAAAAGTATTGCGGATAGTGTATCTAACGCGGATTGAACTACCGCGGAATGAATAAACGCGAAAAATTAACCTCGGAATTATTTTTGCGGTTGATTTTTTCTCAACGCTCATAGCATGTCGAAAATAGCTACTGAATATCTCGCCAAGTACCAAAACTCTACATCTAATATGGTGGTTGTTGTTCTAGCTGAGGGAAGAGCAGTCGACAACAAAAAGCATGTATGAGGCGCTTAATGCACAACTTATTGAGGAATTGCCAAAGTTTTTCACCCTGGCGTTAGGCATATTTCTCGACTGCACAATTCATTTCTACGTCGCAAGGAAACGGTTCATCGGAAAACTATCCCAAGAAATGCTGTCGCTCATGGATGTAAGGCGACATATATCCTAGTTACCGTGGACTATGTTTTGATTTCTTTTATTATAAAAATCTGTTTTCTAGATACCGGTGTTTAACTCCTACGAAGGAGACATCCTCGACGACTTTGAGGCCAAACGCGCAAACATTTTGCCCCAACTAGCAACGTTTACATTTATTCCGAAGAATTTCTTCATACAACGAATGGACAGTTTCAGAGATAAAAAAGCAAAATCAAATGCCAATAAAGAAAATGTACAAACCAACAGTCAGGTAAAAATGAAGTAATTATTATTTCAATGCTTCAGATATGACTGGGAACAAACTTACATCTTGATTTATTTCTCCAGCAAACAGATGCCGAGCGTGAAAAAATCAAAGTTCAGTATCCACCGACAAGTTGCTATTGCGCCATCAAACCATTTCAAACCACTGATAAGTTTGAGGTCTTCTTGAGCATAGGTGACATTGTTGGCGTGATTAAACAGCAGGATCCAATGGGTGGAACTACTAGGTGGTTCATAGACAAAGGAGGTAAAAGAGATTTTGAGTTATTTGTGTACAGAAGATTTACCTTTTTCTGCTTTATTTAGCGATCAAAGGATTTGTGCCCGCTGATTGTTTGGTTCCAACCACGAGTGGGAATCAGGAAAAGCGGAGACGCTCTTCGGCCAATCACTCACCTTCCGGAAATCTTGTAGTTCCATTGCAGCCAACTCCAATTACCACAGAAAAGGCAGCTTTGACTGTGAATTTGCCTCAAGAACAAAACACCACTAAAGTACTGCAAATTTATAACACTGTATCAACTAGATTGTCTCTCTAACTTTTGCTATTACAATAGGCAGAAGACCCGCCACCTGCCTATTATGATTTACCATTGGAGGATGACCAAGTTGACCAAAGATATGATTTCCCATGTGATGATTACGAAGAGGTCCTGGAGACTAAAGAAGTTGGTTGAGATGAAATTCCTGTGGAATGAAGTTTGGTTTTAAAAAATATTTTTGTAGGTTTATATTGCTGGTTATGATTTCAATTCGCCGATGACTGGCACGCTGAGTTTGGCGCGCGGTCAAGTTGTGCATGCGATACAGAAGCACGACATGGACGGAAGTCCGGAATGGTGGTACATGGAAACAGCGACCGGCGAGAAAGGATACGTGCCTAGGAATTATCTGACGAAGAGGTAATTGTACTTCTTATTTATGAATCATGTACTTATGTAAATTATGTGCTAACTGTGTTTGTTTAATGAAGTAATAACACAATGGAATTTTTATAAATACTCGCTGTAATTCAATGTAATGCAAATACTGTCTTAACATTTTGATGAATAAATCTGAACCTGAGAAATGTTCAAATAAAACTATGCTTGAAATTTACTTTTGTTATCTTGGCGGCAGCCATCTTATTTAATGACGTCATATCCTTAGCCAAGTAGATTATACTGGAATTCATTTTAAGATATCGCTCCACCAGACATCATGTTGAATCCCATCGTTGCATCTCAGGGGAAAAAGGCAGGAATTCAATGAAATTTTAACTGGGAATTTGTCCAACATCGTGCTTTATTCACCTAAAATTTCGTAAGAATCTATCCATTAGTTCTAGAGAAAAAAATTATTTTGTAAGTGATGTCAAAAATTAAGAGACAAAAAGTAAGTTAAC